>JAWZYT010006052.1:0-42500 GCA_034508575.1 Petrolisthes manimaculis
ACAAGAACTATCTCCACCCCCATCCATGTCCCCCCCCCATCCATACCCCCCCCCCTTCCTTCCCATCCATTCAGCTCCACCCCTCTCCTTCCTTTCATCTCCTTCATCTCCCCTCCTTCCCTTTCATCCCTTCCTCCAACCTACCTTCTCTTAATCCCTCTTCTCTTCCCTCATCTTCCTCCCCTCATCTCCCTTTATATCCCCTACATACCTCTCCCTTTATACCATCTCCCCTTCTATTCCCCCCTCCCCCCACCCCTTCCCTCTCCACCACTCCCCTCCCTACCTCCACCATCTCGTTCTCATTGCTCCCCCAAGAGTTCCCCCCTTCCAGCTGGCCAATAAAGTCGACCCAACTTGGTTCTTCCAACATAACCCTGACCCTTAGTGAAGTACAGTTGTGGGAGGGAAGAGGGAAAGGTGAAGGGGGGAGGAGGAGAGGTCATTGTACGGACTTCACCCTGTTTCTGTAGCCTCCACTTTCCTCTTCCTCCTCCTCCTCCTCCTTCTCCTTCTCACATCTTTCTTTCTCCACTTCATCTTCTCCTGTTTATCCTCACCTCTTCCTCTTCATATCCTCCTCCTTCTTGTCTACATCTCCTTTTCTTCATCTCCTATTCATTTTTGTCTTCATTTCCTCTTTTTCATTTTTTCCTCCTCGTCCTCATCTCCCCTTCTTGTTTTCATCTCCCCTCCTCCTCGTCTTCCCCTTCACCCTTGCTAAATTGACCAGGGGTAATGAAACTATTGTGTGAACAGTGGTGGTGGAAGTGGGAATAGTGGTGAGGGTGGTGTGTTTGTGCTGAGTAAGAGAAAAGGACACAGAGGGAGAGACAGAAAAAATATATATATTTGTATGTTTATGGATAAGAAAATTAATAGATATATAAATTGCATGTTGTTTTAAACGCATGGATGGACAAGCAACATATACAAAAAATGAATGACTATATGAACATAAATAAACAGTAAAGCATATACGAGAAGCCAGTAGTTGTGCAATGAGTGAGTTGATTGCCAGATAAACTCGTAAGCCTATGTGAAACTACTTAGAGATTCATAGACAAGCAGACAGAGAGAGAGAGAGAGAGAGAGAGAGAGAGAGAGAGAGAGAGAGAACAGAGACTGCGTTGTGTTAAGCCAGTTGATGATAATGCCTCGGTTCTATTGTGGAGATGCGCTAGTTGGCTTAGAGAGAGGGGAGAGAAGGGGAGGAATTAAGGTGATGACAGGACACGATGCTGGAAAGGAAGGAGGGTGTGTGTGTGTGTGTGTGTGTGATCGAAAAAGGAGGGTGTGTATTGATGGTTGGGAAGGGAGGAGGGAGTGATGGTGCATGATGAAAGAAAGGAGAGTGTGAAGTGATGGTTGGAAAGGGAGAAAATAGAATGGTGATAACTTGAAAGGAAATAGTGTGCTGACATCACTGTGAGAAGTAAAGAGAGGGAGAGGCTATATAGTTGAAAGGGGAAAGTGTGTGTGCTTGGTGATGTTGGTTATAATGAAGGCTATAACAGAGAGGAGGATTATGGTGATGAGTAAAATGAAATGGTTGGAATAGGAGGGAAGTGTACTGAGTGAGGTATAGGGAGTGAATGCCATCATCATCTTCCGCTATGGTTATCACCCCACTCACACTAATACTAATGACGTTCCAATCTCGCTCACATACAGACACCTACCCATATTTGATTTTTATTTAATCGAGTACATTTTTAATTTACAAGTACTACCCGCACATATCCTGTTGGTGTAAAGAACGGTGACACACACACACACACACACACACACACACACACACACACACACACACACACACACACACACACACACACACACACACACACACACACTGTTACACGACTCTTCACTCTACAAACTACGAAAGCGTCCAGGCTAACAAGGCTTCACTCACTAATTTCCTCCCACGAACTTTTACAGATGCACTCACTCACTCACTCACTCACTCACTCACTCACTCACACACACACACACACACACACACACACACACTCACACACACACACAATATACTTTCACCCAGTTTCCTCTGTTTCATTCTCACACTCATTCACTATTATTTTCGCACAAGATTAAGTGCGATCTGTGGTTAGTGGTGGTGTGAATGAGGTCACCAGTTAAAATTGTCGGTGTGTGTGTCTATGAGAGAGAGAGAGCAAGAGAGAGAGAGAGAGAGAGAGAGAGAGAGAGAGAGAGAGAGAGAGAGAGAGAGAGAGAGAGAGAGAAGAGACGAGAGAGAGAGAGAGAGAGAGAGACTTAATACCCTAGTTTATTCTGTAGTTCGGGCAGTCTTAACTTTAAATTCTTTTTTAAAATGAGGCGACAGGTTAAGACAGAGGAGTGGAGGAAGTGGGAAGTCGTGTGTGTGTGTGTTTTGTGTGTGTGTGTGTATGTGTGTGTGTGTGTGTATGTGTATGTGTGTGTGTGTGTGTTAATGGAGATGATGGATGGATTACTACAGACGAAGCAGAAGTCTTTTCCTTATGCTTTACGTGCTTGAGGATGTAATAATAATGATAATAATAATTGGATGATAAACAACTCACAATATACACCTCATCTTCTCCCTCTCACGAGTCTTCTTCTCTCACATCTTATTTTACAAGCTTGAATATTTTCTCGTCATAATCACCTGCAACACATCCCTCCATATATAACGAAAATATAATTCATGTCAGTTTTTGGATCTTTCGTTATCTATGCCTTGATTTTTGTATCTGTCTCCATTTTTTTCTACTGATACCTTTAATATGTGTATCTGTATAACATATATATTTTGTTATTTATTTAGTACTTGAACGTGTATACATACATGTGTATAAAAACTCATTCGCTCCCTTATTTAAATGCCTTATTTCTCTGCCTCTAAATTCTTTCCCAACATTTATTACCCTGTGAGTCTTTCTTATCTCTTCTCTGGCCTTGTTCCTTTTTAACATTACCTCCCTCACATACACACTAACTCCTCCCCTCAGCCCCCTCAACACACACACACACACACACACACACACACACACACACACACACACACACACACACACACACACACACACACACACACACACACACCTCCCACACTTCCTTGCTATTCATCTGCGTGAGTGATCTTGTTACAAGCTTGTTAGCATCCTGCCAACCTCTCCCCTTCCCTCCCTTCCCTTCCCTTCCCCCCCCTTCCACTCCTCAGTATCCACCTCGTCCTCCGACCTCCTTCACTGTGTCTCCCGATATCTGAAAGCAAGTGTGTGTGTGTGTGTGTGTGTGTGTGTGTGTGTGTGTGTGTGAAAGCAAGAGCATAGCTGTAATTGAAGTGTGTGCGTGCATGTGCCTGTGTGTCGTCTGTCAGTGTGCGTGTCTGCGTACGTGGGATGGGATTGCTGGGAAGAGGAAAGTGAAGAGAAGAGAGGATGGAAAATAGACAGAGAACTGAAAATGATGTAGTGAGAAATAACGAAATGAGGAAATGATAAAGGTGAGAGAAATGAGTATGGTTCAGGTGAGGGGGAATTAGAGGACTGATAAGGCGGCGAGATAAAAATGTTACGAATTAGGAAAGGAGAAAAGATAAAAAAAAAAAACGTAATGACGAAGGTGAAGAATATAAAAAAGGAGGACTAGGTAAATAAAGGACTGAGGAAGAGAAATATGTGGACACGAATGCTTAGAAAATGGTCAAAGTTCTTCAGTTTCGTGTCTCGCATCTGAAGCACAAATCTATGTTGCTTGGTTAAAATGAGGATAAAAGGAGAGATGCAAAAATTGGTTGGGACATACGTGGTTGGGATTAAGGGTTGTGGCAAGGGAATGTGTGGAGAAATGGGAGGAGATGTGGAAGGGGTGGTTGTGGAAGGTGCTAGCTGTGGTGAGGGGGGCAAGGGTGGGCGTGGTGGAGGCAAAGGGAGGGAGGGGGGGGAGGGAGGTAGTAAGGGGGACAACACCTCAGAGGGCAGGGCAGCTCCAGGCCGTTTATGCACTTGGATCACGAGATTAGCAAGAGTCAGCCTGGCCTCGCTCACACACGCCTCTCTGGCAACACTTGTGGCCAGGGAGAGGGAGGACAGGAGGAGTGGGGTGGAGTGAGGAAGGTGGAGTGGTGGAGTGGAGGGAAATGAGAGGTATAAAGAGATAGGTAGGGCAATAGAAGAATTAATGTAGAGGTGGAGTGAAGGTGAGAATAGTGAGAAAGGAAGTAATGAAGGAGTAACGGATTACATCCCACCTCCTTAAGTATGACCCAGCGATACCCAAAAAATGTCCTCCCATACAAGGCCAGTAATAGACCTTGCTCTCATATATAGGTATGTACAATACCTTACCAATGCCGAATTCTCAGATAAATGTCATGAATTCACTCTAAAACACAACCAAAATATGAAATGACCTTCTGTTCTTTGTATTAGCCAGTGTTTACATCCTAAAGTCTCCCAAGAAGCATATGTACAAACAATTCTTACTCAATAGTAAATCACCTTTCCTTATTATTCTAGGCACAATTACGGGTAAACAACCTATTGTCTTGACCAATGAAGATACAAAAATAAACTGATTTATTGTGATATGTACATTAATTTGTATAGACCAGTTCAAGTGTACTGTAATTTATTCTGTCTTAAAGTATCAACTAGTTTTTTCACCAATTCATAGTGTAATTTTGGTGCCGGTAAGTGGTATTTCAACTACTGCTGTCTCCGGCCCTCCTCAACAACTTTTGTGTTTTCGTTATTGAACTTTTATATAAGTCTTGAGTTTCTGCTTCATAAGTTTAGACTGGTAGAAGAGAGACAGATAGACAGACAGACAGACACACAGGAAAGGTAGTATAATTGAGGCTGGAAAAATATCGCATAAATATCAAGAGAAACACAAATAAGTCAAAGAAGAACGAGGATGGGTTGGACGGGTAGGGTAGGAGAGAGAGGAAGAAGAGGAGGGGAGGTAGCAGGGGAGGAGAGAGAGGAAGAGGAGGGGAGGCAGCAGGGGAGGTAAGAGGGGAGGGGTGGTAGCAGTGGCGAGGAGAGGGAAGGTGAGGGGAGGAAGGGAGAGAAGAGGGAAGGGGAGGGGAGGGGAGGAAGGGAGAGGAGAGGGACGGTAAGAGGAATCATGTACGATCCATTTACACCAATATTGACATTAAAGCTAATAGTACAGTAGCCAGGTAGGGAAGGGAGGAAGGTGGTAGAGGGGAGGGAAGGGAAGAGAGGAGAGGAAAGTGGTAAAGGAGATGGAAGAGAGGAGGTTGGTAAAGGAGAGGGAAAAGAGGAGAGTAATAAAGGAGAGGGAAGAGAGGGAGGAGGTTGATAAAGGAGAAGAAAGAGAGGAAAGTGGTAAAGGAGATGGAAGGGAGGAGGTTGATAAAGGAGAAGGAAGAGAAGTGGAGGGTAGAGGTAAATGAATGGAAACGAGAGAGACTGGAAGAGGGGAGGGAGGGGTGAGGAAAGGAAGGAAAGGAATAGGAACAAAAGGTGAATGAAAATGTAAGGGAATTAAGGAGAAGAAGCGAGATGGAAGAGAAGAAAAGAAAGTGACAAGGGAAAGGAAAGTAGGAAGACGGTGAAGAAGAGGGGAGAATAATGAAGGAAGAGTATAAAGAGGAAAAAGGAAGTTATAGGAAAAAGTGAGTTACGTAAATTCTCAGACCACATTATAGAACTTGTTATTTACACACACAACACACACACACACACACACACACACACACACACACACAAACATACACACACACACACACATACACACACACACACACACATGTTCAATTTCCCTTCACCATGTATATTTATGAGTTTTATTTTTCTTTCTTTCTTTTATTTTTCGTGTACATTTTCTTTTTGTTTTGGTCTTGAGGTCACGGGAGTCACTGTTGTTGTGATGATACTTGACAAATATCTTAATCTGGTTTTGTCCCCTGTCCTTCCTTCCCTCTCCCTCCCACTCTTCCTTTCTTTATCAATTTCTCTCATTTACTTCATTGCATTATTCACACACTTTTCTTTCCGTCTTTGTCTCGCCTCTTTCTCTGCTTCCCCTCTGTCTGTCTTCCCCTCTCCCTCTGACCTTTTCTTTTACAGTTGTTTTTTCTCTCACTCTCTCGTATTCCCTCTCTTCACTTCCTAGTCTCATTCCCTCTCCTCCTTCTCTTGCTTTTGTACTCCTTTCCATTCCCTTTCTTTCCCTCTCACTATCTCGTATTCCGTCTCTCTACTTCAGCTACTCTTTTATATTCATCTCCCCTTTCTTTATTGCTCGATTTTTGTTCTCCTCCCATGTCTTTCTTTCTGTCTGTCTGTCTTGTGTGTCTGTCTTTCTGTCTGTCTATCTGTCTGTCTGCTCTCCACTTCCATTTTTTACTCTTCTCTTTTCTTTATAACTCTTCGCGTTTATTATTCTCTCCATTGCCACGCTCTCCACTCCACTCCCTTCCCCTCTTTTATTATCTATAGTTTACCCCATCACTTCTATTCCTTCACTCCATTCATCCACTCCTCTTCCTTTATTATTCTCCACTCCCTCCCCCACTCCCCACTCCTCTTCTCTCTTTCTTCCCCACTCCTCCTCTCTCTTTTTCCTCTCCAACTCTGGCAGTCCTGTCTCCTCCACTCCACTCATCCACTCCTCTTCCTTTATTCTCCACTCCCTCCCCCACTCGTCTTCTCTCTTTCCTCTCCAACTCTGGCAGTCTCGTCTCTTTCTTTTCTTGTTGTTGTTGTTGTGGTGGTGGCGTGTTTGTGTGTCATCACTGTTCTGTACGTCACCTCGCTCATCATATTATCTCTCTCTCTCTCTCTCTCTCTCACACACACACACACACACACACACACACACACACACACACACACACACACACACACACACACACACACACACACACACACACACACACACACACACACACACACACACACACACACACAACACACACACACACACACACACACACACACACACAAACTGACCAAATATGTATGTATGTATATATTTACTTAATTATGATACCATTTACACTGTCATGTTAGGTAGAAGAGAAAGGGAAGTTATCAAGGAAAGCTGAAATTACATGCAAGGAATTACGACAAAAATGTAAGTAGTAGTGCAGGGAGGGAACTACTGTACTGTATTTTAATGTTGAATGGAAGTGGAGGAAAGGAAGACTGAAACAAAAAATGAAACTGGAAAATATAAAGAAAAGAAAAAGTAAAGGACAGAATGGAAGGACAACAGGGATCTGAGGAGGGGAAGGGAGGGACAAGGGGGAAGGAAGGGTCATGCCATTGGGGATTAGGAAGATGTCAGGGCTGAGGGGAAGGGGATGTAGGAGACAGAAGGGAAAGTGCTGCAGGGGGTTAAGGGGGACGAGTAAAGAGAAAAGGAAAGGGAAGGGGATGAGAGGTGGAAAATCGAATGTGAGAAAGAAATACAGAGGGAGAGAAAAGTAGAGAGAAAATGGTAGATAAGAGGAGGAAATTCGAGAGTAGGGGAAAAATAGATATGAGGAAGAGGTAAAGAGATTGGAAATAGAAAGAGTGGGGCTCGGATCGGATCTGGGTAAGGAGGGGGGACCAAGGAAAAAGTGGAAGAGTGTGAGGCAGCAAAGGGAACCAGACACAACATTAGCTGTGAGGGAGAAGCGAGAAGGGAAGATTGGGGAGTTACCAAAAGCCAGAAGGGAAAAGGGTAGTTGGAGAGAGGGAAAGCTTTGGAGGTGATCATGGGACGGGGTGCAATATGGGGTAAGGGAAGATGGGATGTGGGAAATGGCAGGGGTTTGAGGGAGAAAGGAAGGAATGAGAGACAGGAGGAGAGGGAGACAGAAAAAAATATGATGGAATACAGAGGACATTCAAACAACAACAACAAAACGATTGATCCCTACAAGGCCATTTGATTACGCTATGCTAACTAGTCTACTGAGGGAAAGTATAGTAAAGAAGTATACAACAAGAAGTGAGGGAGTGAGGGAGAGACAAGAGATTGAAGAAGACACAGAAAGTGGTGACTGGTGAAGAAGTAGGTGGGTAGTGTGAAGAAGTAGGTGGTAGTGAGGGAGGAAGCAAAGGTAAGAGCAGCAGGTGTAGTGCAGTGTGAGGTCCCAGTAGTAATGGATGTGGTGTTGGCGTGCAGTTGTCTCACTCCTACATTCAATACTTTCTTACTTCCTTCTCAGGCCACTTACTCAGACCTCACCTGCTTCTTTTTTCAACTTCTTGCCACACGAATACAGATAAATATTAACGAAGAAAGCATGGCTGTCTGCACCTTATTCAGTCCCACTTGCAACTGTTGGATACTCAGTGTATAAATTATTTTTTTCTCTCCAGTGCTCATATAAGGAAACTATCGTTTGACAAGAACCAACATCGGTCATAATATATACGGTAACTCCGAAATAACCACTGCACATGGTACTCAAAATATAATGACAAAACATGCCAGACATCATACCAAAGAGATTTCGACTGTGAAACTCATTTATGTAATTGAACATGTTTTATTTTATTGATTAATCGAGTGAGTAAATTGCTTTTCGAAATGTCAAATTAAAATACATTTAAACTTCACCTCCAGTATAGTCTGACGAAATCTTAACTCTTTCTATTAGTACCCCTACATACAACACTACTGCTATTTACTTACAACACGAAATCTATCTCGTATCCCATTTATTACCACCTTACTTCCTCGTGGAATCTCTAACTACGGCGATAATCCCTCTTTACAGACACCATTTTATCCATCACATTTTCAGTAACTCAGTCACATCCACCAGCACTCACTCTAATATACCACTTCCACCCACGCTGCCACTAACTCCCAACTAACAGCAGAATACAGTAACCTTTCTGACCTGACACTACCATCACCACCAACAACCCCACTACTGTCACCATTATCTCTGTAACTACACACAAGAACACGAGACAGCACTACCAAATAATCTACCACACGTGTAAACAGTTTCCACCACTATACACAACACCATTTCCAGCACCATCAGCCTCTCACTACCACTACTACTACTACCACCAGTACCACCACCGCCACTACCACCAATACTACCTCCACCATTACAAACACTACTGCTACCACTAGCAATACTATTACTACCACCACCACTACCCACCTATAATCAGCGTCACTTGCACTAACACCACCACTACTACTACTTCTACTACTACTACTACTACTACTACTACTACTACTTCTACTACTACTACTACTACTAATACTACTACTACTACTACTACTACTACTACTACTACTACTACTACCACCACCACTACTACCACCACTACTCTGGGGCGCCTCCCAATATGCACAAGGTTCAGTTTTATTGCATATTGGGTCTTTGTGCCGATAATGATCTCTCGCGACAAGGTGATATGTGAAGGTGGGTAGGGTAACAGGAACAGAGGGGAAATGAGGGGTTTGGAGGGGAGGCGGGAGTAAGAAGGGAAGAGAAAGGATGAAGGAAGAAACAGGGAACGGGAAGGAAATAATGGAATCAACGGTAGATAATAAAAAAAGAGGTATATGATGGTGGAGAAAGGGAGGTATAAAGAGAAACAAAAGTGCCAGATCTGCGAGACAATAATCACAGGGAAAGAACATGTAAGTAGAAAAGTGGAAAGAGGGATATGAGAGAGCTGTTGAAGGCAGGTTGAAGGCAGGTAAAAGTAGGATTACGAGGTTTACAAAGCGGAGAGGTATGAAGATAAGATTGAGCTGGGGAGGTACGGATGTGAAAATAGTTGAGGGGGAAGAGCAGTGAGGATTGAAAAGTTAAAGTGATAAGGGCCAACATAGTCAGAAGGCAAGACTTGGTGATAGGTAAGTAATATATGTTTATGTTTGTGTAAAGAAAATCTGAAGTGCAGTTGATAGACAAAAATGTACAATCGTCATGCAAGTGGCAACAATTAAGGGAGTATATAGCACATTGTTTTGGGTGGTAAATCTAGAGTAACTGATTCCTCCAAACTATTTCAGACAACAGGATACCATTATTTTTCTTCCATCTGGGTTTGTTTCCTGGTTACTTTGAGGAATCAAGGCGCTCCAATCTATCAACAGTATATTATCCCTTAAACTGCTTCCTAATATAAACCACTAATGAGAGCAGAATAACAGAGGGTGAAACTTTTGCGACACATTGAATGCTGACAAGGGTAAGCACAGGTGACAGGAAAGCAAATCAACAACAAGGCGAGAGGTGAGAGTGTAAGTGTAGCTGACACTGCTAAAGTACACAACCAGAGTTGACATAACACCTCCAACTACACCAGCTGACACCAACAACAAAACCCCAAGACATGACACACCGAAACAACACAGTGCGCCCCCCCCCCCCCCCCCGCCCCCCCCCCACACACTCCTTACCCCCTTCCCTACCTCCCTTCACCCTTAAAGACAGACAACCCAGTAACTAACTAACTAACTAACTAACTCTTCCCGTTTTCTGTCTTCCTCAGGTATGTGTGTTTAAGAGAAAGGAGACAGAAGGAATCCACGTCGGGGAATAGGAGTCGTGTAAGGTTGTGTTCTGTATGTGTGTGTGGACGTGCGTGTGTTTTATGCTAGATTTAATACATATCAATTAACAATAGGATGTATATTTGGTGACATATCCTACTTCATTTTCACATTCTTGCGTTTTCTTTTCCACTCCTCTTCCTTCTCTTTGTTCCTTTATTCTCCCTCCTCCTCCTCCTTATCTTCCTCTTCCTCCTTCTTTCCTTCACTCCTCTTCCATGTCCCCCATTCCCTTTCTCCATCTTCCTCTCCATCCATTTTTATTTCCTCCCCCATCTCTCCCTTCTCCACCCCTACATATTCCCCTGGTTGGTGCCAAGGATGAGTAATGATGCATGTAAATATTTGTGATGGTAGACAACAACACACTCCTCCACACCTAACCTCATCTCGCCTTGCTTCACTCACTTCACTTCATGTCTTATCCAGTTTCTCACCTCATATCTCCCCAGGAGTCACCTCACATAATGTCTACTTCATTATCCACTTAACCTCGCCTCATATTTATCCTACACCTCACCTTAATATCTCCCAAATCTCACCTCATTTCTCCTCATAGATAATAGTGTATTATATATATATATATATATATATGTATATATATATATATATATATATATATATATATATATATAGAGAGAGAGAGGAGAGAGAGAGAAGAGAGAGAGAGAGAGAGAGAGAGAGAGAGAGAGAGAGAGAGAGATAGAGAGAGAGAGAGAGAAAGGGGGGGGAGGAATGAGAGAGAGAGAGAAAGTGAGTGTAAAGCCGTGTCGACATCAAGTATTTAAGTCACTCTCGTGCCACTCTTCGCATCCCCCCAATCTCACCCCTACCTCCACTACCCTGCCCGACACCCCTGCCCTACACCCCTGCCCCCTTCCCTAACCTCTTACCCTTCCTAGTCCTCCCTCTCCTTCCATCCCTTCCCTTTCCTCACTCCTGCTCCCCAGCCAAGGCCCTTCCCCCCATTCGACCCCTCTGTCTGACCCATTCACCCCCTTATCCTTCTGTTCTATTCCCTCTCTACCTACCATGTGTTCTCTCTCTCTCTCTCTCTCTCTCTCTCTCTCTCTCTCTCTCTCTCTCTCTCTCTCTCTCTCTCTCTCTCTCTCTCTCTCTCTCTCTCTCTCTCTCTCCAGTCTGACAGTCAGCAAAGTATTAAATCCAATTAAATATTCTTGAATACTATTTTTTATACGTAGTTTTGCATAATTTTATATGCAAAAACACAAACAAGATTGTAATTATGCATTACCAGGACAAATCTTATCTATATGTTTGTTTTTATGTATGCATGAATAGCCTTCATAGTTAGCGCTGAGATTTAAGTTTATAATGTGCTCAAGGAACATGAATGTGTCCTGAGATGAGATGAATGTGGAAATGAAAAACGTATCTCATGAACGTATCTCAAAACGTATTTCATATTAACTGTACAGAATGGGTAAAGAATAAGTCTATTTGATAAGGAGCCTTTAATGACGACAATTTTCGCTACTGCTGTTTCAGATTAAAGGCCTAAAAAGTGGTAGCAAAACGTCGTCAGTAAAGGTTACTTCTCATAAAGTGTTTTTCTTTATTTAACAATGTACCACCTGTTATCTTGGGTCAGTGTTTACATAATTCGTGCGTTAATTTAGAATGACTCGATCAAAATAGTGAATCGAATGCCGTTTGTATTAGCAACTTCATACAATCTAAAAAAAAAAAGTAAAATAACTTGGATGGTGAAGTGTTGAGTGAAGTGTCGTGAAGTGTTGGCCTTTCACAAATCAACACTCGGCTGTCCAGAGTTCATCGGAAGAAACAATGTCATAACTCAAAATGGAAATGATGATTGGTGAGGGGGAAATGCAAAGAAATGGCTGTCTGACCAATATCGGGAAATCTTGAGAGTAGCAACATGGCGTCGGGCGGCTGTGGCGTCAGGTGTGGCAGGGGTCGAAGGGGAAGGGATGTGGAAGGAAGGCTGACTCTGCACAGAAAATGAATTGAAAATGTAGCATATAAAATGGATTAAATGTACCATAAATACAAATGTGGACGCAAGGCTTTGAATACTAAAAAAAAAATGTCTACCAATGCAAATATTTCAAAACAATCACTAAGAAAAAACAACTTATGGATATATTCTCCGAGGACGAGTAAGCAATATTAGGATAAAATTTAGAGAGAAGCAAGGTAATGTGTAATAAAAAAGTTAGTGTCTCGTGAAACTTGGAGAAACGGCGCCATGAGAGAAACAATCATATGCTTTCGTGTCTACGAGGATGAGAGGGAAAAAGAATGGTAGAAAATGGAAGTAGAAATAAAAAGATGTGGAGAAGGAAAGGAAAGAAAAAGAGAGATTGGGAGAAACGAATTAAGATAGAAGTTAGGGTTGCGTGATTTTGCTGGCGAATTGGAGGCGACAGATTCCTCCACTGAGTGCAACAAAACAGCAAATATACTGAAGAGGTTGTTTCTTGACCTAATGAGGAGGAATCAGTAGCAACATGTTCGCCACAATTCTTGGCCCCCTTAAGGAAGAAAGTGTAGAGGACATAAAGCAGGTCTGTAACCAATTTGTCCACCACCTGAGACTTCCCCCCCATTGCCCTCCCCCACCTTTCCCTCACCCCTTGCCCTCCCCCACCTTTACCTCCCCCCTTGCCCTCCCCCACCTTTACCTCCCCCATTGCCCTCCTCCACCTTTACCTTCCCATCTCACTTCCCCTACCTTATTTCACCCAACAACTTCTGATCCCCCCTCCCCCACCTCCTGATTTTCCCCCCAACAACTCCTGATTTCCCTTCCGCCACCTGATTTTCCTCAGCACCTCCTAATTCCCCCACCCCAGCATTTTTCCCCTGCCCCCTTCCCTGCGTGCCTGCACTCCCCCACCTCCTTCCCTCCCCACCACAGTACTAAACTCGTCCCTGCCTCCCCCCAAACCTCACTGAACCTCCATAACTGGACTATCTCCCTCTTGCGAAATGGAATCACCGTCTCCAGTTGTCTGCCTCCACCCAGCCTTCCTGCCAGAGGCGGGGGAGGGATGGAAGGATGGGAGGCAGTGCATTAGCATTTACGGAACGACTTCACGACTTGCACATGACCTGCAACATATTTTTCATATAGTAATTATATATACATAATTTATTTATACACATTATATATATATGTACAGTATTCGGTATGCATTCATTTATCTTGTTAAAAAGGATCGTCTGAGCTTAAACATAATTAGTGTCGATGTATTTTCATGTTCATGTCGTAAAGAGTGACTTGATAATGTCTTCTTTTCTTGTATTTACCTGTTTATTTTACCCCTGCCCCCTTGTAGCTTTTGACTAACCAGTACCTATCAATTTATCTGAGGACTTCCTTTAATTAAATGAGAAGACAGAGATCACCTCTTGGCTCCCGAGACCTTACGTGACTCCTTCCACCACCACCATCAATAATGCCCTCCTCTTTGACAACAACCAATACTTTGGCAGTAAAATGGAGGTAATTGTAGCCCAAGAGAAGACATGAAATAGCTGTCACACTCTTATGAACACATCTTGTCCTTATGCCCCTCCTCAACTCCCCTTTCCCTTCCCAAACTTCCCCTTCCCCTCCTCAACCCTCTTCCTCTCTCCTTCCCCTCTTCCCCCAGGGTGTCCAGAAGCCTCCCCGTGTCCGCTACCCATGAAATTAGATTCTGGTGGCCTGACGTCTTGGGCTGTATCGAGAAAATGGTCATCTTCCTCTGACACTTCTCTTCCCTTCCCAACACCTTCACTTCCTCTGACACTTCCCTCTCCCTTTCCCACCACGACACTTTCCCTCTCCCATCCCCAAACATCCTCTACTTTCCCTCTCCTATCCCCACATATCCCCTACTTTATTTCCCCTACGACTGTCCCTTCACGTCCCTAACACGGGGGCCCCTGTTAATTATTTCTTCCCCCTCCCCTTCTCTTACTTTGATATCCACGATTTGTCCCTCTGGTCTGCCCACATACTTCCTCTAAAATTCCCACACTTCCTGTACCTATCTATTTCCCCACATTTCTAACTCCTCCTACCCTGCTTTTCTCCACACTCCCTCCTCCTCCCTCCAACACTTCCCCACACCTTCTCTCCTCTCCTCTTAACTCCAACCTTCCATCTTATCCATTCCCTCTCCTCACATCCCCAAAGTTTTCCTCTCTCACTAAAATTCCTCTCCTCCTCCCTCACCTCACATCCCCAACCTCGTCTCTCCCTCTCAAACGCCTCCTTCTCCTCCCCTCCCAAAAATCCAACACCTCCCCTCCCTCCCCAACCAAACCACCACTCCCTCCCCAACACTACCTCTCCCTCCCCAACACCTCCCGTCCCACCCTCCCTCCCTCCCTCTTTTCTGACTCCTCCTCTCCCGCCTCCACCCCCTAAGGAAGCTACAAGGCGTGAATATTAATGCAAAGACCTGGAGGGAGAAATCCTTGTGTCGCGAAGGTTGGTTTCAGAAATACAAAAAAAAAAGTGTCTTTCATGTATGAATATGAATATGTATGTATGCTGCTTATATATATATATATATATATATATATATATATATATATATATATATATATATATATATATATATATATATATATATATATATATATATATATATGTATTTATGTATACATGTGTGAAAAAAGGATGCCTTTCATCTATGAATATGAATAACATGTATGTATGCTGCTTAATATATATGTATCTATGAATACAAGTATGAAAAATTAATATGATGATGAAATTTGTACTGTACGTGAATATGTGAATGTACGTATTACGACCGAGCTTAGGGTACGTACCATATATATATATATATATATTATATTGGTACTGCACGTGAATAATATTTATAGAACCTAAATATAAACACATGTATATATTATGAATGGGAGTGATATTTGTACTGTACGTGAATAATATGTATGTATGTCTGCATGAATTTGTGTGCGTATATGAATAATAAGTGATGTTTGTAATGTCCTTGAGGAATATGTATGTAGGAATGAATTTATGTAAGCATGTATGCTATATATGTGGTAATAAAAATAATGGGGTGATAAAAGTGTAATGCAATGCTAGAGACAGTCACACAACTCATCAGACACCAGCGGGTTGGCCAATGTCTCTGTTTGGGGAAGTGGGAATACAAGGGAAGGGAACAGAGGGAAAGATAACGGAAGGGAGTCACAGTGATTACGGAAGGTTGTGTTTTCACTCATGTTTGTTTGTTTGAGTGTTGGTGTCTCTTTGTTGAGGAGTGAACAAGATAATTAAATAAGATACGGTGGCTTTTTGATCAGGCTAAATTCACCGGGTGTTTGGTCTGTATGAAACCAAGGAGTTATACAATTTTAGTTGATCCAGGTCAGAAATCAAGATCAGGAATGACGATTGGTTTTGTAGATTATTTTCGAGATTTTGCGAAACTACGGACTTGATTAAGTGCATTTCTCGTTGACAAAGGGCAAAGGGCACGACAGGGAGGCCGGGTGAGGAGCAGTGAGAAAGGGAGATTAGGTGAGGAAATGAGTTTTGGCGTGGCAAGGAAAGAAGATGGTAGTGGAAGGCAGACAGACAGACAGGGGTGAGCAAGAAGGAGGGAAGGAACAGGGAGGAGTGGTGAGGCAGGGAAGAGGAAAGATGAATCAAGGGAGAGGGAAGGGAGAAATGGAAGGTGGGGGTGGGGGTAAGGGAGGTGCGAAAAGTGAAGCAGGGTGAGGCAGACAGGGAATTGGAGTGAGACAATGAAGAAAGAGAGACTAGGAGGAAGGAAAAGTAGAGGAGAAAAATAATCAGCAAGGAAGGAGAGAGTGAGGAGGGAGAAAGAAGGCAAGCAAGGAATAAAGAGAGGAAGGACGCCATCACCATCACCATCACCACTAGGGACCAAGGCAAGATGAAGCTGATGTACCATATTAACGTCGCCTATAGGACAAAATTACTCTCCCTCCCCCCCCCACTAGCCTACACCAGACCGGGGCTAAGGGAATGGGTGGGGGTGGGGGGAGGGACGAGGCTGGTGGGTTGAATGTAGTATGTAGAGAGAGTTCTGATGGGGTTGAAAAGGGATGGATAGGGTAAAGAGGTTAGTGTGTGGTAGTGTGTAGATGAAAGAATGGAGATTTTAGTGTGGCTGAGTGAGGACGAGAGGGTAAAGAAGAAATTCGTATATGTAGGGAAGAGAGGGTAAAGATTTAGTGGAGTGATGTGAATGGGGAATAAAGGATAGTGTGGAAAACAGCGATGGGAAACGAGGGAAAGGGGATGGTGTAGTGTTGTGGAGGAGAGAGTGAGAGTAATACAAAAAAGTTTCCTGGTTGGTGTACTGTGGATTGTGTATTTATATAGTCTTAAAATCATGTACACTTCCAAACAGATGAAGGGGAAATAATTCTAAATATTTTCCCTTCATATCTTCAGAACTGTAAACTATCAACATTTTGACTGCTGCACTGATGTTCAAGGCTACTTCCACTTGCATCCATTTCATCTTTACATGCCTTTCATATCTATTTGCATTCATTTCCATCTCGCCCTTCATCTCATTCACTTCACTTATTATCCATCCTATTCACAGCTCTCATTCAACCTTCCGCTACTCACCACCTCATTCCACATCCATACATCCCACGCTACCACCTCACCCAACCATCCATCCATCCATCCATCCATCCATCTCACGCCCCCTCCTCATCCATCCCCCTCCCAACATCCCCTCCACCTCACGTTGATGGATCCCGTCTGAGGTAAATTAGGTGATGTCACGACCCACCCACACCCTACATGATGAATGTCTGAGGGGTCTTGGGAGGGAGGGGGGGGGGGTTGGAGGGGTGATGGGAAAGTGTGTAATGGACTTATGAATTAACCTTTACTTTGGTATTTTTTGGAATAAAGTCGGTTCGTGTCGTTATTAAGTGCAGTACTTCGCCCTAGATCCTCTCTAAGTGAACATATGGATGACAGCATTGTTAATAAAGATTCGGCAACTTTCTCATTGGTTATAATGATGCAGAAGGCTCTAGCGTCCCTCCAACTTAACATTATTCAGCTGACCTTCATCATATTACCCCAAGTAGCTAACACAAACTCAACATAATTCTATATTGCCTCAAATGCCACCCAGAGTCAAGATGGCCGCCCACACATTACCTCATACAAGAACAATCATGACATAGCGTCGCGTAACTCCCCAGACATCCCCTCCGTATCATATTCCCACAACTCGACAAAACGCCACAAACTTATATATATAGTAGTCTGTATATCTTAATCTGTCCATAACAAAGAAGGTTAGTCCTGACGATACTTCATACAACCCCACACAATCGTCAAAGCATAACAAAGCATAATTCTTCACATATAACCGCATCCACAGCATCAGGGACACACACAACTCTCAGCATAACTACACAGAAGCATTACGCATTCCTACATAACCATACAGATTCATCATTACTGAATTCCACTTACCTGTCGACATAACCCCACATAGCCTTACGTAACCTCCCCCCCCCGGCCCCGTCCCCCCCCCACACACACATAACGTCTCATAACTCGACATACCTCCTGGCCAGACACATACTTACGACCCTGTGTACCAGATGCTTCCCTGCCTCTACCACCCCTCTACCTTCCCTCATCTTATTGTGTTGTAATGTATGCCGGGTGGCGCGGCGCCCCCTCATCTGGGGACCTCGGTGCTCGTCTCTACGTGTATATGCAATCTACATGTATATATATATATATCTTCGCGTATATATGTGTACCTGCGTATGCGGATTTTATATGTGTATGATTTGTATGCATATATCCTGTGTGTGTGTGTGTGTGTGTGTGTGTGTTTACGGGAGTGACTGTACGGGTTGGCTTTTGAGCTGTTTCCCTTCATGTTTGTATGAATGTAAATATCACGCGAGATTTTGTGTGCAAGCCAGGAGGATATTTTGCATATGAGTATATTAGTGTATCTGTGTTTTACATGTGTGTATATGTGTGTATGTTTGTGGAATTTACTATATTTATCTTGAAACCTTTATGAGCTTACACACGGGCACACTCACGCACGCGCACAAATACAAACATACATACGCACTTATAGAAGGAAGAATCTCACTCTTACATAAGCACACCTATACACATAGAGGCACACATATTAAACAACATACATACATACACACACACATACACGCACACAGCCAACTACCACACCCACCAGACAGACAGACACAACCTGCCGAAAACGTAAACAAGTGATGAAAAAATACATTAGGACTGCAAACACGGGATGGTGACAGCGGTGGGGTGGTCGTGTGTGTGTGTGTGTGTGTGTGTGTGTGTGTGTGTGTGTGTGTGTGTGTGTGTGTGTGTGTGTGTGTGTGTGTGTGTTTCTTGGTGGTGGGAACTTAGAAGAAATATATAGTGATCTTTCCTTCCTTTATCTCCCGTTATTTGAAAGGCACAGAATCCTCCCTATGGCTAGTAATTTAGTTTGGCATTAGCTGTATATTGTTTAAATGGGAGTGAGAGTATTTAAATTAAGGATCTATTCGAAAACCATCTTAAACTCTCTTTGGTCGTGAAGGTGTCTTAGGTCAAAACATTATTTGCAGAGTTTTTCCCTTATGGTTTAAAGCCAAGGTATTAGTACTCTGAATAATAGTCATTGATAAAGTAAAGATATTTGTTTAATGAAGAGTTTACTCCTATACCAAACTCAGAAATGTAATCACCCTATAACCCAAACCTATGTGATGGAAGAAGGAACACCGGAAAGTATGGCCGAGCCCAATGCAAACTGAACCTTAATGACCCTCAGGCAACCATTAGGGATTACTTTTTGTTAACTAATGAGGACTAGAAATCATTAACTGGCGAGGAATAACGTTTACCCGTGTAATTCTCAGAGAGGAGAGGCCGCCACTGCAATAATAATTATAATAATATAAATAATAATGGTTCGGCAATATTAATTATCTCGATCTGAAGTACGATTTATTCCAGTTCACTGAATCAATTTGTGATAATCAAATGCGATAAATTCGTTTACCTTTTCAGTATAACAGTCTAAAGGTTTTGACATAATACAGTTACTCTGCTAATTGTCTCTTTTAGAGAATGATCTCTACTGTAGATTCAAGATTGTCTAATAACAGTAAGGTAGCATCTACGACATCCATACGTGTTCAGTAAAGGCTTGTTGGTTTGTAATAGTAAGTTGAAGTATATGGTTATTTATTAAGAAATTTGCTCGATCGCGGATGATGATGTTATAATGATCAGCCTTGGTTCATTATCGTCTCATGTCTTTAAAACCGTTTTGGAAAATTCCTCAAGACTCTCAGGCTAAGTTGACGTACGTATGTCATCTCTCACAGCTGTGCTTTATGTTGTTATGTTAAGTGTTTATATTTTATTTATATATAAAATTAACTGTGGTAAAATTATTGTCTCCGGATAGGAATTTTCTCTCAATGGTCGCCATACAGTATACAGAAACATTAACGAACATGAGTTAATAGATTGGGTTATATTTTCCTGTTTTATCCGTAATTGTATTTGTGTCCGTGAGAGAAATTGTGTTCGTGAGTATAGTATTGTTTCCGTGTCTATATTTCTCTCGTTTTCACCGTGAGAGTATCGGTCAGAAAACAAGTCAACACAAACACTTGCATCTTGAGAACAAAATCTTGGTCACCATCGTTGTGTTGTGTGTCTTTGTAGGTGTCTGTTTTGTTTTTTTCTTGGGGTGTGTTCCTTCCCTTTGTGTCCTTTCCCTTTGTCTTGCCGGAAGAAGAGGTGGGTGGGGTGGGAGCTCTCTGTTCTCCCAGCCTTTTTTCCCCTGGCAGTGAGTTAGTTAGGGAGTATCTTTCTGGCCCTTGTAATTGAGTTTGGACCTCCAGTGTCGTGTGTGTGTGTGTGTGTGTGTGTGTTGGAGGATACATCTGTGAGGTGTGTCTTCATGTGTGTGCAGAAAAGTGTGTGTGGGGAAGAGTATACAGTAATGTGGATGTGTGTTCGTCAGTGTCTGCGGGTAAGAGAAGGTTTTGTGTGCTTGCATGTACAGTATGCTTGTTTTGTACGTGTCTGTGTGTCTTTGTTAATGTTTGCTTGTTTTGTGTTTCTTCTGTGTGTCTGGGCATGTTGTTTGTTGGTGCCAGTGTGTGTGATTTCAGGGTGAAAGAAGACAGCCCTCGACCTAGTAAACCCTGTAGAACGAGGGAGAAGGTGATAGAGAGGTGGAACAGTAAGCACGAAAGAAATAGAAGGAAAGAAAGTACAGTTTGTGTTAGAGACAAAGGACGTTTCCACAAACTATATCAGTATTGCTTTATCGTGTTGGGGTCTCCCTCCTCTTCTGGCTCTGTCAAACCTCATCATCCAATTTACTGTATCTATTCAGCCATGAGGTTACTGTCTTTCCTGTTCCCTTCACTCTCAAAAGTTACCCACCTCGTCACCTCACCCCCTCATCTCTTCAGGCATCCACCCACCTCGTCACCTCACCCCCTCATCTCTCAGGTATCCACCCACCTCGTCACCTCACCCCCTCATCTCTCAGGTATCCATCCACTATCCCCCTCTGCCCCTACCCCAGTCCACTGTCGTCTTGGGTGATCGACCGTGGTAGCTGAGCGAGGGTAACGAGCTTAATTGGTCTGATCGTTGTGAGAGCGGCGGGCTGGCACCTCTGGGATCAGCCCCCTCCCACTTCCCTCCCTCCCTCCCTCGGGCCCCCTGAATGTTGAGAAGACAGGGGCAGGGCAGGGCAGGGCAGGGCAAGGCAGGGGTGGGAGAGGTGGAAGAGAGGACAGAGTTGAAGTGGAAAGTGGATAGGGATGAATTGAGAAGAGAAGTAGTGACAGGTTTGGAGTAGAAGGAGAGATATTGACGATGGAAGAGTTGGAGTGAGAGGTGCAACAGAGGGTCGAGGGCAGGGTTGAGATGAAACAGTAGTGTGGGCAGAATTGGAGTGGGAGGTGAAACAGGAGCGAAGGCAGGGTTGAAGTGGGAGGAAGGACCGAGGTGAGTGGAGTGTGGGGAGGACAGTGACTAAGATGGCACGAGGTGAGAAATTGAGTAGTGAGTCGAGGGAAACTGGATGATGGCAGCTAATGGTTTGAGAGAGTTAAGGGAGGGGAATAGACAGTAAAGAAAGGGGTGATAGTTAAGACAAATTGAGGAGAGGGAGATAGATAGATATTTAGAGAGAATGGAAACGAGTAAATAAATGCAGGGAAAATTGGAGGAAGAGAAGGAGGGGAAAGCGAGGGCAGGAGAGAAAGTGAAAAGCGTAAAAGTAAGAGGAAGTGTGGATTAGAGGGGATAAGATGTGAGGGGAGAGGGTAAGGGATGGATCAGGAGGGGTCAGAGGGGAGTGCTGTCAAGTAAAAATAAAATAATAAAAACCATGAAAGGGAATAAATGGGAGAGAAGGATGGGAAGGAAAGGCCACTGCGATATGGTGGCAAGTGAGTGAGTGAGTGAGTGAGTGTGGATAATGTATATATGGGGTTAGTGAAGTGGAAGATGATGGGGCGAGAGGAGGAGAAGGGAGGGGGGCTGGCGATGATAGGGAGAGAGAGAGTGAGATGCTGAGGGACATTTCGTTATAATGATAGATGGTGAAGGATGATGAGGGATGGTGACTATTATACGTGAGTGAGTAAATGAAAAGAGATAATGACGTGTTCGGGATGGTTTGTGTGTGTGTGTGTGTGTGTGTGTGTGAGTGAAATTAGGTGGTTAATGTGTGTCTTTGTGTGAGTGGGTGTGAATTGAAGTGTGGGGTTTCTGTGTGGGGTATGGGAGGGGGTTGATGTGGTCCATGTATAGGAGGGGTGGTGATGGGATGGAGTGGCACCCAGTGTGAGTGACAGGGACAGATGAACCTAACTAAAGGATGGATGAAAATCGAAAAAGAAAAATGATATGAAAGGAAATGCCATTAAAAAGTATTCCAGTGAAGCTGCATGGTGCGAAAGCTAAAATCTCCCCGTAAAAAAAAAAGGCACAACAAAAAGGTATAGACATGATAGAGTTCATAGTTCTTTTCCCTCCATATTGAAATTGTACAAAACACGATAGATAATTGATAACCGTTACTGCACAAACATTTCCATGATTCACTGCATCGGTTCGAAATACTAGAAGTGGGTTTTGACTATTGACTGCAACTAAACACTGGTGCTGGGGTGACACAGTTCATTAAAGGTAGGCAGACTGTCTGAGTGTGGGTGTGGGGTACAGTGAATGGTCCTCGCCAAATCACACATCCACAATATTGTACATACAGTACATCGGGGTTATATAAATAAGACGCCACGAAAGTGATTTGGCATAGCAGACATTAATCATTTTGCACCATGTATCTCTATATTGTTGTTACTATCTTCTTGTACTCCTATATATCTTTCGTAGGGACCTGCTTCCTTCCTCTATTCTCATATACTGTGATAAAGAAAATCTCCCCTATTTCCGGTACCGTATCTAACTATCTTAATAAGAAGAACATTAGGTTTGTAAATTATGACTCCAGCACAACATCCAAGATATCGAATGTCTGACCTGAGACAACAGAGTCCCGAATATATTTAGTACCATTGTGTTCTTGTAAATATTACGAGTGTACTGAATCACTTAATTAATTAATGACATAATTTGGAGGAATCGGTGGTCTTCTAATTCAAACATTACACTCGTCACTTAAAGACGACCTGGGGAATCGTATCAGTGAGGTAGGCGAGGTAGATAGAGTACCATAGTAGTGTTTGTTGACCACTGATGCAAACATGGCCTCTCCCAACACTCGGACCTCCTCGCAAATATGACCAAACAAAGGCAAACATTCACACGGAGCGTAATGCTTTGTGCAAACACTCTTCCCTGTTGAGTGAAGACATAATAACAATAAACGCACACTCTCCCAGACAGACACATAAACACTACCCCCAGCCCCCTCCCCCCTCAACACACATAAAGGCTTTCTATAAAAATGTCTCGTATCAAGTTCTCTCTTGGCTATCACGGTCTTCAATATTTACAACTATCTCAGTTTTCTACCCTGCATCTTCAATTGGACCTTCAGTATATAGCCAAGCTCTTTTCTCCTTAAACTCATCTCATAAATCCTTCATTTTACTTTATACTCTTCTTATTATTATCCGCTTCTATTCTCCTTTCCTCGCCCACCTAATCATCTGAGTATCCTCCTCCACAGTCCTTTCATTTCTCTATCCATTCACTATTCATTTACTTCAAACCTTTCTCCTATTTTCAACATTTATCCTTCCTTCTTTCTACTCTTCCTTCCTGCTCATTCCCTCTCTTTTACACTCCTCCCCTTACTTTGCTTCCTTCCTATCTCTGCTCTTCTTTTCCTCTCGTCTCTCCACTCCTCCTTGTCTGTGCTCTCCTCTCCTTTACTGTCCTCTGCTCACCCTCTCCACTCCTCTCACCCTTCAATTTCCCTCGCCTCACACCTACCTATCTGTGCCCCCTGGCCTCCTCTCCTCCACCTCCCCGGGGCCTCTCACACCACACGGCACCAATCGAGTGTTAAAGTGGCCGGCCCCGACCCTCAATGTTCCGCCCCGTGCCTCTGTTGACGCGTGCCCCCAGCCTCCTCTCCAGCCCCCAGCTCCCTCTCTAGCCTCCAGCCTCCTCTCTACACCTCAACCCCTTCTTTAGCTCCTCAACCACCTCTCTTACCCCCTCTTTAGCCCCTCAACCCCCTCACCAGTTATACAGCACCCTCTCCATTCTCTCACGCCCTCTCTAGTTCCCTCATCCCCACTCCAGTCCCTCAGCCCTTCTAGCCCTATCTATTCCCACCTCTCTTGCCCCCAGCACCCTCTATTGCCCCCTCCTCTGCTTTCATGCCCTCTCCTCTCCAACCCCCACTCCTGCTGGGTACATGACTATCCTCCTCTCCCTTTGTCTTCTCTTCTCTCCTCCCCTTTCCTGTCCACATAGCTACTCCTTCCTCCACACCTTCATCGTTTGTTCCCTCTCCTCTGTGTCTCATGATCACACTACTCCTCCTTCCTCCCTCCATTTGTCTCTTGTTAATCTCCCCTCTCCTATTTCTTCGACTACCTCTATTACTACCACCATCTACCCACCCCTCAACGTAGCCTCTAGTATATTCTTCTCTCAACCCCAACAAAGAAGTAAACACCTCTGCCCCTCAACCTCATGTCTTCCCACTTCCATCTTCACCCACCTGCTACCACAAACTTCCCGCTCATATGCTCCCACACCTGCCCCCTTACACCCTTCTACCATACAAGGAGTTTAATATCAGTTACATAAAGTAGTAAAGTCAAGCTGTTCATTTCATCCACACCAGATTATTCATTTTCTTAACACTGTCTTTGAAAACTCACGTACAGTATGTTGTCGAGTATAGCTTTCAGGATACTTAAACAATTCGGTCTCCCGAAGAAATAAATTTATGATTTAGGTTGTTAGATTGTATCGGTTGAATAGGTTCATATAATATTCGAAGACTCAGTGACGAGCATGGGTGTTAGTTCCTGCTTAAGTTTATATATACCAGACTCACTTTCATATATATTAAAAAAAAAAAAATCTCATCGAAAATGGAACAGAAAAAGGCATCTCAAACGCAAGATTCCAAGAGGACGTGAGGTTTTCAAGACTTTGGATGTTCACCAATACCCGTGTGTTCGATCAGTGGCACGTTTTAGTGTTTTGGCCAGACTGTACTGAGGAGATGCAAGCCCGAACCTCATCTTATTTCGGAGCCGGAAAGGAGAGGAAACTGAGGAGGAACGACCTGAGCGGCGATCCAGAATGCCAAGGCGAAGTATTCAAAGAGAGGGAGAGAGGGAGGTAGTGTGTGTGTGTGTGTGTGTGTGTGTGTGTGTGTGTGTGTGTGTGTGTAAGTAATATGTGCAAGAGAGAACGAGAGGAGAGTAGTTTGGTGAAGGTGATGTGCGAGGGAAGTATATAGGAAGGAAGCAGACAGATAGACAGGAGTTGGAAAGTGCGAGCGAGAGGTTGCAATGGAAGCAAGGAGAGGAAGCGACCGGTGGGGAAACAAGGGAAGCCTGAGAAGAGATAGTGAGGGAGGCAAGGGAGGTTGAGAAATATTCATGTACTGTACGAGGGAGAAAGGAGTAGAATTTATCAGTAAAGTGGAAGTGGAGGATTGAAGGAGAAATATATGAACTATGGAAAGATGCAGGGAGAGACGTGTGAGACCAGAAAACATCCATATATTGGGTGAGGGATGAGTGAAGGAAGAAAAAATGGAGATAGAGAATGAAACCTGGAGAAGGAGAAAAATAGAAGAAAAAAAGGAGACATTATTGTGTAGCCTTGAACGTGGCTCTTGTGACACCAACATTACCACCACACCGACATCAACGCTTTTACGCTTCTTGGTACAGGAAATTTGATTCTCCCCGAAAAACAATTGGGTTAGGTTAGGCAACATAAGGGTATGGTATGATCAAGTTTTGTTTAAGGTATAGGTAGTAGGTGTCAAGTTAGTTAAGTTTGGGTTACGGCATGTTAATGTATAAACCAAGTTATGATTTTCCAACAGAAACGTTTGGGTTCGATATATTTAAGTAAGACAAACAGATACGTAGAATTAATAAGGTTAGTCTAGTTTAGTCTAGTGTATCTATGATGATGTGTGGTTAACTTTAATTTAAGAATTCGTGTTAATAGAAGTCTGGTTAAGTTTGGTTAGTTAAAGGCATGGTTAGGTTTGAGAGAGTCGCAGCCAAAATGAGGGTGAACATCCTGGAAAGATAAAAGTGAGAGCGTTTCCCTGTACCCCGAGACTTGTAAATAATGTGACCAGCCAACCACACTCCCTGCAGCACACACACACACACACACACACACACACACACACACACACACACACACACACACACACACTGCAATATAAGATAAATAGGCCTACTCACACACTCATACTGCTCCACTCACCACTTACAGACCTCTCACACTGCAACACTCACACTGGTCCACCCCAATTAAACTCACACACACACACACACACACACACACACACACACACACACACACACACACACACACACACACACACACACACACACACACACACACACACACACACACACAGTCCAGCATCACTGCCTTGTTAACTGCTTTTTAAGACGGACTACTGCGAGTTAAGTCATCCCACCACGTTTTTGGACAGAGGGGGCGGACACAAAAACTTAAAGGGAGTGACTTGATGTGGACATTTTTGGAGCACATGTAGCCCTCCAAACTCTTGTCATAAAACACGCCTTTGCTGTCTCATAAGGAGGGATTTTGTTTCCTGGCAATGTTTGATGGACTCACTAACCTCCAATCTTCTGACTACATGACGGGGTCCCTTAACACAACTAGGAACACATACCTTTATTTCTTATCAACACCAACTAACTAACTAACTTCTTAATTACTCAACCATGTCTCTTATGAAAATTTCAGCGAAAACACCTAAGAAAAAGTTTAACATTACAGCCACATCATCCCTTACTGACATTTTAACTTCAATCTTTAACTGTGTGTGTGTAGAGGGAGAGGGGAAGGGGAGGGGGGCACAACGTTTCTCCCCCACTCCCATTCCCCCTCACCCCTCTTCTCTTCCCTCCCATTCCCCTTCACCCCTCTTCTCTTCCCTCCCATCCCATTCCCCCTCACCCCTCTTCTTCTCATCCCTCCCCTCCCCACCCCTTCCCTCCCCTCCCCTCCCCTGTCTCGGATGTATTAACTTAGGCTCAGCAGGCAAATATATTAATGCGAGTAATATAATGTCAACAGGAAGGCGGGGGGGCACTGATGGTAGTTCAACAAGGGACACACACACACACACACACACACACACACACACACACACACACACACACACACACACACACACACACACACACACACACACACACACACACACACACACACACACACACACACAAACACACACACACACACACACACACACACACACACACACACACACACACACACTCCTAGTTTTAGTAGTTCTCATTATACCTCTTTGCTTCTCATCTCTGTTCTTTCCTTACGCTTTTCCTCTTTTATTTTTCTACTTTCATTTCGCATTAGCCTTTGATTTCTCTTTCCCTTACCGTTTTTCTCAGTTCATTCGTTTATTTTGATGATTTCTCTTTAGGTTCTTTTCACTGTCCTATACTCTCGCTCTCATCTTTTTCGTAGGACTCTTTTCTTCCCTTTTTCTTGTTTTTATCACTTCACTTCAGAAATGCAGTTTACAAAAGGTCATATTTTCACTTTTTGTATATATTTGTTGGTTAGTGTCCAAAATAACTCGACATTTTTATCAAATTTTTCAGGATGATTACTAGTGTTTGTTTATATAAGCGTTCGTCTTTGTGCTTGCCTGTCTGTGTGTGTATACCAGTCTGTGTTCGAGTGCGTCTATGTATCTGTATGTATTTCCCGCCTTTTACCCAGCCCTCCCTTCCCCGTCCCTTCAGTCCGGGCAGTGCAGCAGCAGCAGCAGCAGCAATAGCCGGACATTGTATTAAAAGAGACGGGAGCACTATAATCAGAGAGGGCAGCCGGCGCGACCATTCCTGTAATGTGATTGTCGGGGAAACTATCGCAGCCAACGACCTCGTCTGTAATAACGGGCTGGGGTGCGGTTTCTCGCCCTCCCCTCACTCACTCACTCACTCGATGCTGCTCACTGGTGTACGGAACGGCAATGCGGGAGAGATGTGTGTGGAATGGACCGGTGGATGAATGAATGGGTGATGACTGGATGAATGAATAGGAAGGTAGCGTGGCAAAACTCCTTAAATGGATGAATTAAGTAGGCGATGAATTGGCATGCCTTAATTGGTACGGATAGAATAATTTGTAAATAGATGAATGTGTGGATGATGATAGGATAAGATAAGATAAAAAAAATTGAACTGAAGGATATGCACTTTTGGACAAGGGACTGAAAGATGGTTGGTAAATGGATGAGTGAGTTTTTTTTTTTTGTCAAAGTGTATTGATGCTTGTTTAACAGATCAAACATCATCATCGTCATCAACCCTTCTTAACTTATATCGTTTTTATTCATATTTAATCCCTGTATGTCTTCCTTTTCTCCTGCCTCACACATCTTCCTTTTTCATATCTGATGTACCCTTCCACACATGTCTTTTCTTTCTATCATTTTTCCTTCTTTACGTGTTTGCCTTTCTTCAATTATTCCTCTTTTCCCTCTTCATTCCATTATATCTCCCACCCCACCACTCCCTCCCACCTCTGCAAAAACTCATATTCCCCATTCTCATGCCATACCTCAGTCACACACCATCTTAAATCTCATTAAACTTACCTATACCTGCCTCACTCCACCTCACCACATGGATACCCTCATCTTTCCTCCACCTCTTACCACCGTTTTTTCCAGTTTCGTTTATCCAACATATCCACAATCTCTTTCACTTTGTTCTATCCCACTTTCCATCCCTTCATCTCACCTTTATTCACCATTTCAAACATCTCCCAGTCTTTCACTCCTCCCACTCATATCCCCCTTCACCCCATATATCCATCTCACCACTCACCCAATCAATCACTCTCTTCACCTTTCCTCCATCCATCCATTCATCCCAGTTCACTCGACTAAATACTTTCCATCTTACCTTTCACCCCCAGCCAATCAACCCACAACACCCTTTTCCCACCTCGGCCTTCATCCCACCAGCATCTCTCATCACACGAATCCTCACACCCACACATCACTTGTTTTTTTTGTTTTTTTACACCTTGCCTATCTTCTTTCCTTCACCTGTTCCTCTCTCATTCCTTCTCACATCTCATCTTCTGTCCCCTCCCCCATTTCACCGCTTCTTTCCTTTCTCACCTCTTATTCTCATTCCTCCTCATCTTTTTTTTTCCATTTCCCCCCTCCTCTCGTCTCATTCCTTCTCATACCGTCTCTTTTCCTCCCCATTACCTTCCTTTCCATGTCCTCCTCATTACCTTTCTTTTTCTGTCCTCCCCATTACATTTCTTTCCTTATCCTCCCCATTACTACCTCCTCTCACCCCTCCACCCCTCCACTACCACCCCTCCACTACCTCCTCTCACCCCTCCTCCCCACCACTACCACCTCTCACCTTACCACTCACCCCTCCTCACCTCTCATTTACACACTTCCCTCGTACCAATTAATATTTTTTTCTTTCTAAATCTTCGCCTCGTGTTCATTAATTAAGGACGGATCTTTTTTTCTAAATCCCCTCCCTCCCTCTCTCTCCTCCTCCTCTTCTCTCTACTTTCTTTTATCTCCGCTCTTCCAAAGTTCGCATCCGCCTCCCTATTTCTTCGCCGAGTTAAATCTTACTCATCCCTTGATCCGGCCATTTACTCACGCGTGTATTCATGCCGGTGTATTGATCCCATTCAAGGTCTTCTCTATCAAAAGGTCTATTACTCACTTCCCCTTGGCCCTAGCTCTCCTTTTCTTGCCCCCCATCTCTCCCTTTCAAACTTGGCTGCCTCTTCTAATTTTTTTACGCTCTCTCTCTCTCTCTCTCTCTCTCTCTCTCTCCTCTCTCTCTCTCTCTCTCTCTCTCTCTCTCTCTTCAACTCCATATTGTTTATTTACCAATATTGTCCCTGCCATTTGTATTATTATATTAATGATTTCCATTCCAGTTATACGTCTCCTTAATTTAGCAATTCTTTCCCACCTTAAACCTGTCTTTATTTATCTTTAACTCTCCTAGTATCATCCCCCCCCCCCTACTCTTCACTTATACTGCCTCTCCTCACCTCACTTATAGTTCTCCTCACCTCACTTACCTCTCACCAGCGCCATATACCTTTCTATACGTACGGTCCCCATATCTCCGTCACTTCTCCACATACTCCTGTCTCTCCTCATATTTCCTCACCTTTCTACACCTAACCTATCCACACCTCCTTCACCTCTCCACACCTTTCCCTTCCGTTTCATACTTTGCCTCACCTCGCCAATCTCGCCGCAGTTCTACCCATCCGTCCTCATTTCTCACCCTTCCTCTCTCCCTCCACAGCATCTAAACTGCTTCATAACCCTCCCCTCCCTTCTCCTCCCTTCTCTCGCATATCTCTTTATCCCCGGGCCTCATAGACGCTGGCCAGGGCAATATATTAATAGAGCGAGAGCATAAGACTGGGCGCTCCCTGCGGTTAAATGGTTTGTGTGTTCTTACATAAGGAACTTGTGATATACCGTAGTCGAAAAATTGGAACCCTATGAAATCTCCAAACTATATCAGGTAACGAACGACCTAAGGTATACAGAGGCCAAGTGTTTATTTGTGCAAATTGGAGCAGTGTGTTGGCCCTGTCTTTCAACAGCAACGTATAGGCCCCTTCAATAAGAAACTCAAGTAACGGAACTGGAACCATACAACCCACACTGGTCAAACACTGTCACTTACTTCAGGGCTTTATGGGTGTCATAATATGTTTTTGTACCTACTAATTCCTCCGGTGCTATAATTGCTATAATTCATTATAGCAAGTCTACCACGCACAAGTTTAGATACATGTAGTTTGGAGGAATCAGTAGCTCTCCAATTTTGCGACCGTGTACTGTGATATCCTCTAAGGAAATAGTGGCACACTAAAGCACATAACAATATGAAGCAAATGTGGATTCGATTGCCAGTTCTAATGTGAAGACAGTCTATAACACTTAGTAAACGTATCTTCCTGTGTCACTCTCTATTAATATATCTCTGTAGGGACTGTGGAAAAGCCAGTAGCACATGGTTAGTGTGTTGGTTCACAATTCTAAAACATTCCGGTTTCGCTACCTGGGCCGGTCAGGGGTTCCAGTAAATTTTAAAGCCAACCAAGCGTTCCGGTAAAATATGATTCCCAGGAGATTGGACCCCTGTATTCCAGGCAAGCCCACTAGTGAAGGGAAGGGAAGGGGTGATGGTCAAAACACTCGGGAATCAAATTTTAAGGGAAGGGAGGATCGACAACACCAGGTGGGCAACACAGGAGTGGTGGGAACTGTCACTGTTAGACGTAGAGATATCAACACGTCATATTTCTTTGTCCCTCCTTTTTCATCCATTTTTTATCCTTTCCCGTTGTACTGCACATTTGCAGACATATGAAACAGGCTTGAGATGAGCCTCCCCTGATGTTGAAGGTAGAACTAGACAATGTTTACATTGTTACGTGTTACCCTATAGGCTATTCGATGAGGGTCCCGTATCTGATGCTTATGCTCCTTAAAGTCGGATACAGTACGTCCTTTTCCCTTTACTCTGTTACTTTGTTTTACTCGGTCATAATCTTTACCTTTCCATTCCGTCTTATTCTTTTCCTCATTTATCCCTCTTTGCGCATCACTCCTTCGTCCTCCAGTCCCCCATCCTGCTCGTATCATTCACCCCCCTCTGTTCCTCCTCTTCTTAGTATAGTGGGGATGATTAGTGTTGTAAGCGAGCGCCGTCCAAACATTTGCAATGCCATTAGTGCTTTAATTAAGCTTCTCAAACTTTAGAATATTTAATAATAATGATGTCAGTAAAGTAAGGAAGGAGCTAAAGGCAGAAAAAAGTGAGGTAGGCTGAATTAGGAAGGGAAAAGAGGAGGAGAAACAAGGGAAGAAAAGCAAACACTAAAGTCCTCGTTATCGTACGGGATAGAACTATGTCTTGTAAACATATGTCAATGAAGTGGGTCATCTGTTGTGGTGGAATAGGAGGCTTAGTGATTCCTCCAAACTGTGCCAGAGAGACAGATTACCCCAAGTGTATGAGTTGCATTGTTTGGAAGAATCAGCTGTCCTCAAATTTAATGAAAAAAAGGACGATCTTGAAAGTTGAAAAATCCAGAGGCGGTTGTTAACTCAACATGCGTTTCATTTCTCTTGTGGGTACTTTGATCCATTGTTAGTTAGTTGGAAATTTGCCATAGGAAGGTTATTGAGGGTTGCACACACACACACACACACACACACACACACACACACACACACACACACACACACACACACACACACACACACACACACACACACACACACACACACACACACACACACACACACACACACACACAGTAGGGTACATTGCCATCACGAGTCACGCAAAGAGAACATAATCGACCTATGAGAAGCAAACAAGCAAGCATACAGTATAATGACCTCATCAGCATTCACTGCCTTTGACTTCTCCTCCAGGTCTCAAGCAGCTCTAAGTACCCTTAAGTGTGCTAAGCCCGAGTGTTCTGTCACAGCTAATTGTATCCAGGACCTTCTCAGTGCCTTCAAGGAGGGAGAAAGCTTGTATTTAAAGGGAGCAGAGATGTCACTGAACTTCATGATGGTTTGTTCTTGTATATATTGTGAAGCAACTGTTGAGGAATGAAGGCATAACAAAGTGTATCATCGAGTTTCTTTGTTGGTTTAATGATGTAGTTTCTCTCTACTTTTGATAATATGTGATACTGTTGTTAATCCTTTTTGTTAGGGTTTACTTGCATCACTGAAAGGTGGTGGTCTTCTTTAGCAGATGGTTAGGGAGATTGTTGAATCCTCGAAATCGTCACAAGAAACAGAACCATGTCTCACTTTACTTATACGAGGTTCTTTACGTGGCAAGAAACAGAACCATGCCTCAATTTACTTATACGAGGTTCTTTACGTGGCATAGTTTGAAGGAATCTGTACAAGCTTTCCTATTCACCGACATCATATGACCCCCTTAAATTATTCTTGGACGACAGGGAGCAAAACTTCATAGATATTACATTGTCTGTCGTTAGTCCGTATTCTTGAAGTAAGATTAGGAAATAATATATCGATTATAATTACTTTATCATTATTATTATTTTATTATTATTATTATTATTATTATTATTATTATTATATTTCTTGTTTTTCTTGTTATTAATATTGTTATTATTATTATTATTATTATTATTATTATTATTATTATTATTATTATTATTATTGTTATTGTTTTTGTTTTTGTTATTGTTAATATTAATTTTGTAAATAATATTGTTGCTATTGTTATTTTCATCTATATTGTTATTATTCCGTTTATCTGTTTTCTTGGATGTTGTATCTCGGTGGAGGTATATAATAATGTCTGCCATCACACTAAGGAACAAGGACAGTGAGCACCATCAATAAAATCCTCGTCACTGAGCAACAAGTATCTTTATGTCTGGTCGGGATGGGACAAACGTACACCAGCCACAGTTTGGGGATCGGTGTGAAGTGGAAAGAGCTGAGAGGGAGGGAGGGAGTACACACACACACACACACACACACACACACACACACACACACACACACACACACACACACACACACACACACACACACACACACACACACACACACACACCACCGCCAACACAACAACATACTCACAAGGAGGGAGATGATGTCACCCTGTGTGGAATTTGGGATGCACCTTAACGCCTTCCCACACCTGCTGCTTCTTTACATATAAATCGAGGCCTGTGCATCCGCCTTCTGTTCCTCAACCATCGTAATTCATACATACCTGTCATAGAACGTATTCCTCTGAATATGGACATTACCGTTTCACCGTACATATCACCTCTAATTTTTTATAGAGATATATAATAACTCCGCCAACTTGTCTGTCAGTCTCTTTGTCTCTGAGCCAGATACCCCCAATATATATACTTCACAAATTTTTAGTGGGAAGATAGGATATATTCTTCTGCTGAAGTACTACTTAGTCGTGTTTCATGGTATTATTTAAAGGAATCAGTATTCACAAAATTACCCACAACAACTTACCTTCTCACGATGCCTTTCCTTCACACCACCAACCCAATCCTCTCCAACCTTCAATCCCTTGCATGACCTCTCTCTGGTACTTCCCAGAGTCATGTGTCACTCGACTTGTACAGTCTTGGACGAAAAATCTGTCTTGTCCACCAATATGTAAGTGATTTTAGAATTATTTATTACTGAACTATCGTTGCATTTGTATGAAGACATTAATATGCACTTAATTACCTTCCTAGTGATATGGGCTGCTCCTATTTAGGAGGTATTGAAATGCAGGAGGGAGTTAGGAGGTATTGAAATGCAGGAGGGAGTTAGGAGGTATGAAAAGGCATGAGAGGCCAAACTTGTTGCCTTGCCTGTACCCCCAATGGCCCCTGTCACTGTGTGGCTCACTATATCAAGCAGGTCAGGGTACACGTTACACCCTGACCCCCCACACCACTCACTTATATAGCACACACACACACACATACACACACACACCACAGCTTTGCACGTACACCGGAGACCCATTTCTCCTAACACAAACATTCATTTTCATTAACTTTCATTCCCTCTCACTCCCAGGAACCCTATTAACTTCCCCATTTTCCAAAGCTTTCCTCATACAATATTTATCATGTCTCTCCGTTATTCCTTTATCTTGATTCCTTATCATTTATCTTGTGTTTTTTCTGCTCTTGGTATCAGTCATGTCGTCTGTGCCTAACTATACTGAGGCAGACTATTTGAATACCAATCTACTGGGCTGTGTTAGGAATTATATATATACAGAAAGTGAGAGGAACGTAAGTAAGTCATTCTGTCTCATTTTAGCTGACCCACTCTCTTCTTATCCTTCGTCCTGGCCTCTCTGAATCCCACTCACCCTCTAGTGAAGTCCCTCTGTAGCAGACTGATGCCATCATCTCCTTTACCAAACTATATAACCCCTTGTCCCCCTCATTTAGCTGATCTTTTTCCCTCTAGGTGAACCCCTCTCGATCTCCCTTTATCTGACTTTCGCTCCCCAATACCTAAACTCTCCCTACCTACATGATCCACGAATAACCTAACACCCTTTTACCTACTTAGAACCCCCACCACCCCTTTTCTCCTGCCAAGACCTTCCCATCCTGAGTCGCTCACTTTTAATATGCAGTCATTTTCTCTCTCGTTTTGTCACCCTTATATATTTCTTCCTTCATTATCTATTCTATTTTTCTTTCCTTTTTATTTTCTTAACATTATTCTTTGCTTGCGATAATATTTTCATTCGTTTTTCTCATTTTTATCTTCCTTCACTATCCTCCACATCCACCTCTCTCTTTCACTCTCTCTCTCCTTTCTTATGGTTTCATTATTTTCCTCTGCCTTCCTACTGTTCTCCACCCCATTTCCAACTCATCTCCATCCCTTCCCATCTCCTCCTCATCCCTTTTTCTTTCCCAGCCTTTTTTTCCTTTACTCTATGCCTTTCCCACCTCTTCCTTATCACTCGTCTGTCCATTCCCCACCCCTTCCTCAGACTAATTCCTTTCCTATTCCCATTTCCCTTGATACCTTTCCCACTTCTTTCCTCTACTCCCATAACTCTTTCCTTGTGTCTTCCCCTCAAAGACCCCCTATCAACCCCCCCCCCCCCACCTTTTGCACTTTCCATTCCTTCTCTCTCGCCATCCCTTCCCAACTCTCCCCCATCCCCAACTCGTCTCGTACCTACCCTCTTACCCCTCCCCCTTCCACTCCTCTCCTCTCCTCTTCCCTCCTCTCCCAGAAGCCCATTAACCATGTTCACCATCCCCATTATCCCGCGCCAGGATCGTAAACGGAGCTCCCAGGATACTTAATGGAGGAAGAGAGGCAGGGAAGGTGAGGGAAGGAAGGGAGGAAGATGAGGGAGAGGGGGAAGCAAGGTGAGGGAAGGAAGGGAGGAAGGTGAGGGAAGGAAGGGAAGAAGATGAGGGAGAGGGGGAAGCAAGATGAGAGAGACAGAGTGGAAGGGGAGGTGGGGAAAATGTGCGAGGGGGAGGCAAGGTGAGAGAGACATAGTGGAAGAGGTGAAGGAAGGATGGTGGAAGGGGAAGTGGGGAGAATGTGAGAGAACCAGAAAGGGAAACGAAACAGGGTACAGGTAGTGTAGGGAAGGAAGGTGGAGGGAAGGTCAGAGGGAATGAGACAAAGGTAGGGGATAGGAGATGTGAGATGTCTTGAGGAGAGTGGGAGGGTGAGAAATGCATAGGAGGCAGGGGAGAGAGGAGATGCTGTTTAGGCTAGTGAGGAGAGGAAAGGAGTGGAGGAGAGTGTGGCATGTGTACCGTACATGAAGAAAGGAGAGGAGAGTTAACCAGAAAGAGAGGTGAAGGAGAGGAGGAGACACATATTAGAAGAGGGAAGGAGAGAACGACGAAGACCTGGCTTAAGGGAAAGGAGGAGGAGGAAGAAGAAGTAGGTTAGTCTTGAAGGGAAAGAAGCAATAGAGGAGGAGGAGAAGGAAACATGTGTAGGAGGGAGGGAAGGAAAGCTGAACCCTGGCTGGGAGAGGAGGACGGGAAGGAGGTGTGACAAGGGTAATGGGTAAAGAGGAAGCTAGGGAAGGAAGACATGGTGAGAGAGGTGACTAGGAGAGCTTGGGCAGGACTAGAGGGAGGAATCGAATAAGAAGGTTGGAGATAGACGGAAAGGGAGTGAAGGAAGACTGGAGTGAACGTGGCAACCAGGAGTATTACAGTTAGATGGGAAGGAAGGTGGGAGAGGAGGAAAGAATGATGATATATTATATATTGATATGATATATATTGTAGAAAAGAGAGGATGAAGGTTGAAGGTAACATGTTATATGAATGAAGAAATAGAAATAAATAGCTAAAGATTGGAGGAAAATGAAGCAGAACAAGAAGTACACTAAAGTACTGCGGATAGAAAAATATAGATATATGTATATTATAGTTTTATAGGCCTAGTTGGAAGATGAAAAGCTAAAATTTAAATAATGGGTAGTTAAAGGATGAGAAAATTCACAATAGATATTGAAGTATTAAAAACAATCAAACTTGATAGGAAAACGAATAAAGAAGACAGATCCACAAAATAAACACGAATAACAGAGAAAAAGAAGGCAGTGCAGTATAAAGATGAGGAGGAGGAGGAGGAGGAGGAGGAAGGCATGATACACGGATAGGAACAGACACTACCTCAAGAAAGTGAGACGCCGAGAAAGAATACATGAATACATATATGAAGAACGGACGGAAGGAAGCAAGGAAAGAAAGAAGCGACGAGTGATGGCAGACAACTTTACTAGTACACTAACAGGCGGCTCTTGCAAATTCACAATGAAATACAATTTGTAAGAAGCAGGCAGGCAGAATCATAACCTTCATTACTCACTTGCAAGGACAGTAGGTAGGAAGCAGACAAGCAGGTAGGATCTTGTACATTCACTGGGAAATATATTTTGTAAGAAGCAGGCGAGGAGGAAGGCGGAAGGAAGGAATGAAGGGAGGGAGGGAAGGAAGGAATGAAGGGAGGGAGGAATGAAGGGAGGAATGTGGCAGAGGGCAGGTATAAACGGTAATGTAATGCCTGCCGGAGTGAAGGTCTCTTAAGGTCTCAAGTGGAGTCAGATGTGGGCATGAGGGTGATGGTGAGGGGTATGGAGGAGGAGGAGGAGGAGGAGGAGAGGGGGCAGCACCATGAAAGGAAAGGAGACGATAAAGAAGTAGGGTTGGAAAGGAGACGATAAAGAAGTAGGGTTGGAAAGGAGAGAAGCATGATAGGAAACAGGCTAAAAGATACGAGGTAGAAGAGAGAAGTGAAGCATGAGAGGTGAAGAGGAGGAGGCAAGGTTAACAGATGTAGGCAGGAAATGGAAATGTCCTCTTGGAAGTGTGAGGAGTATGGAAAAAATATTATTAAATAAAGAAATCAAGTTGTAGAAATAGATAGAAGGAGAAAAAAGAGAGAAGATAGAAGGTTGATTTAGTTTGATAGGCCTTTTAGTACATTTTGGATCGTGACAAAACCCAGACGCATGTATTAAGTAAGCAAAGAATAACGATAATGTATTTTTTCGTTAGCCCTGTAAAATGTGCCGGCTCCTCATTTGATTTCTTGTCGACCAATTACATACAGAAATTTATACACCCAGGTTCTTATATGTTACTTAAACGCTGGAATGTACGCGAAGCTTGTATTTAATGTCATACTTCAAAGAAGTATTCAGAATCTGCGCTTTTGATAACACTAACTGTTGAATGAATGAATGAAATAGATCTAACGGCCCAATCGAGGTGGTTTGGCATTATTCTATGTGAAAATAATTCACCTGGATTATGTCTAAAGGAGAGAGAGATACTGTAGATAGATAAAGAGGAAGATGAAAGAAGAGAAAGAAGGGGAGGAAGATAGAAGTAGGAGACGCCATAAAAAATCCCACAAAACGAACACTTACTCGGCCTGATGGGAATCTACAAAGCCACGAGTAAAAAAGTAATGATTTACAACACGAACCATAAAGATGTAAGAATAGAAAAAGACGAACGAAACATCCTGTCCCAAGGAAGAGAAAAAAGTTTAACATTACATTCGCATTACGGGAGGAAATGAATACAAGGAAGATCCAACGCCTTACAGCTGTTCCGTCTTGAAGCTTGAGAGAAGAGGGACATCAGTTGAATGAATAATATGTTACTGGGCTACGTAATTGAGAGATGCAAACTGATTCCTCCAGACTGTGCGACCAAACAGATCCCCTACTCGTGCACAGTTGGAGAAATAAGTTGCCTGTCCATTTCAGCCTCAACAGTGTACAGTATACCAACTCCACAGCATCTCGGAGATAGAATAAAAGAAAAAGAAAAAAATAAATCCGTCCACACTCTCGAATGAAATAATACGTCGCGAGGAGCAATGAGGAGTGAAAGTTACTGTTTGTTTCTGCTTCATCTTTTCCTGTCATTTGTCCGGGCGCCTTGAGAACCATCACAGCAGTTTCTTTTATGTACTGTAGACGACGTTGAGGATTAAAGCGAGGTGTTGTGTTCTGGGGGGACGGAGTTACGAGTGTGTTAAAGTGCGACCAGGAGTAATGTTTTTCCTTAAGAGTTCTGGAGTGGGTCTTGTGGGAAGGAAAAGGAGAGGGAGGGGGTGGCTGGAGGGGAGGAGGCCGATGTCGGGGTTAGATACTACGAGGGGGGAAAGGGAGAGGGGTTGGTATGGCTCTAGGAGAATATATATATAATACAAAACCAGACGGACACACAAGTTTGTTGTGACGTTTACAGGAATGGACACGTGAGCTATATCTATTTAATAAGCAACAGATACAATACTGTAATAGTACTACATAATGCTGGACAGTAGGGGAATTATGAGAAATGTACGGTATACAGTCAGTAAATGGAAGGAGTGAAATTTGGAGGGAGAGAGAGACTACTTACTAACTAGTGGAAGGAAAGGTCGTAAGAGACGGTGGAAAAATAGTACGAGAGGTGAATATAAGGAGCTATGAAGGAGTGAGGGAGAGAATGAGGTTGTGAGGAGAATGGAGGGTGAATGAAATAACTCAAAGATTGTGAGGAAATGAGAGAATATGGAGAAAAAGGAGAGTGAGTACGAGTGGAGGTTGGAAGGGAGGGTGTAAAGAAGGGAGGAGGGTGATAAATGAAGAACAGTGAAGTGACGGAAGAGTGGAGGGAAGGAAAAGAGGAGGTAAGTGAGGAGAGGGGCGAAAGAAGTGTGTGTATGAGAGAGTGAGTGGAAGGGGTAAAGTGCAGCGAGAGACGTGAAGTGCGTGCGAAGTGTGGAGATGAGATGAGGGGAGGGAAGGGGAATGGAATAAATGATGGATTAGCGAGCCATGGGAGGGAGGGCAGGAATAAGGGGAAAAATGGAAGGGGAGGAAGGGAGCGATGAGGGCCGAGGGGAGTGTAGGCAAGGGAAACAATATGAAGGATGCGAAGGGTGGATGAGGGGAGATCACCAGGCAAAATGAAACGGAGAGATTATTGTATAGGAGAAAAAATATACGGAAAGGGAAAATATTTTAGGAAGGAAATTTTTTTTTTCGGGGGGGGGGAGAGAGGGAGAAAGAATAGGGAAAATCTAAAAAAGAATGTTATCGGTGCTAAAATATTAAGGTAAATATTAATTGTCAAAACAGTAATGGGGAGTGTAGAAAGTAAGAGCTTTTCAGGCAAATAGAAATTAGGTAAGGGAAAGGAGGAATGTGGAAAAGAAAGTCAAAGGAGTGGGTTGGGGGGGGGGGGGAATCCAGAGGGGTGTGAAGAAGTGTGAAAAAGAATTGGGGGTGTGAGGAGAATCGAAGGGTGTAAGTGGGAACAGGGAGAGGAAAGTCAGGAGTGTGAGGGTAGGCCTAGAATGTAAGGGGAAAGTAAGGGGTGAAAGGAAAGGATGTGAGGGTACAATGAAGGGATATGAGGGGAACACCTGGAAGAATGAAAAAGAAAGGAAGCCATGAGATATGAGGGAGGGGTGTGAGGGGAAAACAGGAGATATGAGGGAGGGGTGTGAGGGGAAAACAGGAGATATGAGGGAGGGGTGTGAGGGGAAAACAGGAGATATGAGGGAGGGGTGTGAGGGGAAAACAGGAGATATGAGGGAGGGGTGTGAGGGGAAAACAGGAGATATGAGGGAGGGGTGTGAGGGGAAAACAGGAGATATGAGGGAGGGGTGTGAGGGGAAAACAGGAGATATGAGGGAGGGGTGTGAGGGGAAAACAGGAGATATGAGGGAGGGGTGTGAGGGGAAAACAGGAGATATGAGGGAGGAGTGTGAGGGGAAAACAGGAGATATGAGGGAGGGGTGTGAGGGGAAAACAGGAGATATGAGGGAGGGGTGTGAGGGGAAAACAGGAGATATGAGGGAGGGGTGTGAGGGGAAAACAGGAGATATGAGGGAGAGGTGTGAGGGGAAAACAGGAGATATGAGGGAGAGGTGTGAGGGGAAAACAGGAGATATGAGGGAGAGGTGTGAGGGGAAAACAGGAGATATGAGGGAGGGGTGTGAGGGGAAAACAGGATATGAGGGAGGGGTGTGAGGGGAAAACAGGAGATATGAGGGGTGAAGGGAGTCAAATTTGAGAGGGGGAAACCTGAGGGATATGAGGGAGGCTTTGATGGGTAAGCCAGAAGAGAGGGGTGTAAGGGTGGGGTGGGGTGATCAGGGGTGAGCCTCAACGACCCATAAAACATCTATAAAGATATTTTGGTTCGGTTCCTCCATAAAACCTTGGACACCAGACCCACCCACCCACCCACCACCCACTGCTCTGACCTTCCCCTCACCTATGTCCCCTCACCTATGTCCCCTCACCTATGTCCCCTCACCTATGTCCCCTCACCTATGTCCCCTCACCTATTTCCCCTCACCTATGTTCCCTCACCTATGTCCCCTCACCTATGTCCCCTCACCTATTTCCCCTCACCTATGTCCCCTCACCTATGTCCCCTCACCTATGTCCCCTCACCTATTTCCCCTCCTCGTCCTAAAGCCATCCATCCATCCATCCATCCCTCGCCATGCCTTCATTCCATACACCCCATTACTCCTCACCTCTCCTCCATTCCAATCCCCCTCCCACTGTCGTTTCGGTACTTCCATATTTCCCCTCACCCCCTTACCTTGTCTCCATTCCATAGACGCCACATCCTTGCCTCCATTATCTTACCCCATTTCTCTTTACCTTGCCTCCATTACCTTACTCCATTTCCCTTCCCCTTACCCCATTTCCCTTCCCCTTACCTCCATACCTTACCCCATTTCCCTTCCCCTTATCTCCATACCTTACCCCATTTATTATTCCCTTCCCGAATCAACCACGGTGCCAATTTCCCCTCACCTTGCCATCATTTCAAAGCCCACTTCCCCATTCTTTTATTACGTACCCATTTCCCCCTCACCTTACCTTACCTTACCTTCATTCCTTACCGATCTATCACCCCGTCCGTGTGTTTATTCAGTATAGCCTTGGCACCTCCTGTATTTTCCTACACCCATATAATTTACCATCGTTATTCCCGAACCCCGTAATAATTTCCTCTCATTTCCTTACTCTCTCTCTCTTTCTTTTTTTCACGGACGCTTTTTCTTAACACCAGCAAGTCTGTTTATCTG
>JAWZYT010006052.1:47500-50789 GCA_034508575.1 Petrolisthes manimaculis
ACCAAATGGAGAAAACTGTACATTTAATCTCTTGCTATAATAGTGAAAAACACAATAACATACTGTAATATGACACGGTCACTCAGAATGGGTGTAAACAAATGAAGACTACAAGGGGAGTGAATAAAAAATATATACATATATTTTGTGTACTTTAGTTAAGTGTAGTAAAACAACAGGGCTCTGTCGTCCGTCCCTCCCTCCCTCCCACTGTGAAAGCTTTGTAGCTGTTCACTCACACACCTTTATCACACCAACCCTCAGCTCAGCTCACCTCACACACTCTACACTGTTTTCTATCCACGTCTTTTTCGGTGTTTTTGCGGGTAACACACACACACTATGGTTTGTGCAATACTACCCATTTAAATAGACCTACATATAAGGGAGTATCCTGTACACAACCACCTTGGTGTAACTGTAAAATCCATAATTTGTGTCCAGACAACGTCGTCCAGTCGACTATATAGCCAAGAAACAGACTAAAATCCGAGTAGGTGGTTGACCTGTTGTGTAGTACTGTCTGGAGGAATCAGTGGTCCTTATTTTCGCCGACAGCAGATGACCCTCTTAAGGTTTTATATATGACCTTACTCTGTATTTCTATTAATTTTATATAATTAATAGCAGTTGTCCCCTCATCAACACATGCTTATACACTTTCCACATTACATCAGCAGCACTTAACAGCAAGGTGTTCCTCTACTTCTCATTACTACAGTTCCTCTGCTTCAGTTCTCTGACTTCTATATGTACATTCGGCCTAAGAAATTAGTATACACCACTGTGATATCAAGGGTTCATAACAACTTGAAAACTTAGTACATTAATATCCTAACACAAAACTTTACTAGTAATGTTATTTGGCTAGTACTTGTCTGTACCCTGCCTGTCCTCCTATGGCATACCCTCTGCCTTTTTCTGCCTTTGACTTTCTTATGTTCTGATCTCCTCTCCATCTCTTACCAGTTCATTCCCTTTATATCATACTCTCCTCTCCTTCATACCTCTTGTAGTGCAGCTCTGACCCTCTTCCTCATCCCTACATGAAATCCTGCAGCATTTAGTCGTCTTTTTTATCATTTTACAGCCCTCCATATCTCCCCTTTTCCGACCCATGACAGTCCTCCCTGTAACCCCCTTACCGAACTTTGGCAACGCTCCCTCTGTATCCCTACTCTCTCTCTCTCTCTCTCTCTCTCTCTCTCTCTCTCTCTCTCTCTCTCTCTCTCTCTCTCTCTCTCTCTCTCTCTCTCTCTCTCTCTCTCATAACATCCCTTTACCTCCCCTTTCTCCAGCCCTTATAATCCCCCCCATCCCCTGCTTTCTCTCTCCCCCTGGCCACCCTCTGCCCTCTCCCAGCTCAACCTTTGTCTGGTCCATATTAAAGTTCTCTGGAATCCTTGGCATGTCTTCTCCAGTACCTGCCGCCGCTTCCTGACGTCACCCACGGCTTCCTTCTTCGTCTTCCTTCAGCGTCTGTCTTCTTCGTCTTCCATTCTCTCATTTCCATCGTCTTTAGATTCCATTGCTCTTTCTTGTTTAATTTTCTTTATTTTTTTCCATGTTCTTGTTTAATCTTTATCTTAGAATCTCTTCATAACTTTTTTTTTTACATCCTTTTCATTCTGTTTCAAGTTTCCTGGCCTCGGCTGTATTGTTCTTGAGGCCTTTCTCTGGTCTTTGTTTTCTTATATTCCTACACACTCTTACTTTTTCCATCATCAGCAGCAGCTCTCTCCTGCATGGTAGCCCTTACTTTGTCTTCTCTGTAGTCCTTGTAGTCCTTCCTCCTTGACAATCATATTCATTATTTTACGTTCTTTGTCTTTGTGTTTATTGTCTCTTCCTTGCACCGCCATATATACCTTATTGTATCTTGGTGGGCCTGAGTTCTGCCATTCCTTAAGGGACCCTGTGATGTAGTAAGAACATTGGAGTTGTAAGAGTCCTTCAAATATTGGCACAAAACACCACCTATATGGAAGGAGCGTGCTTCATGGCGTGGTCAGGAGTAATCAGAAGCCTCCAGTTTTCATTCACGAGCACAGGATCCTTAATTCCCTTATTATTTTCGTTTATAATTATAGTGTTACCCATTTCCACCCCTATCCTCTTGCTTCATTTCCTTTCCCATTCTTGTCGTCCTCGTTTTAGGAATACTTTTAGTCTTTCCTCCTTTCATCCCTTGCCCTCATAATTACCTCCTCCTCCTCCTCCTCTTTTACTTGTCTTCTCTGTTCATTTATTTCTTCTTTTCATTCTGATTATTGGTTTTTCTCTTATTCTACAGGCATCCACTTCTCTCCTCCACCACCTTCATGTAGTTCTTATCTATCACCTATAGTCTCTAGCCATTACTTTCTATTCCTGTCAAATTCTCTTATTCATTATCCCTACTAACTTCTTCATTGCTCTGTAATCTCAAATTTTACTCTATCTCTCTCTCTTCTGTTCAGTTTTCTCATCTTAATTACTTGCTCTGTCTCAGTAGTCGTCTGTCACTCCCACTTTGGCTTTTTTTTTTTTTTTTTAACTTGTCTGTCCTCTTCATTCTCTTTTGTTTCTATTCGCTTTTGTTTCCTTTCTCTTTCATTTTTTTTTTACTTTTTAAACTTTTTCTTCCATTCTTGTGTTCCTCTCTTTTGTACTTTTATTGCTTGTTAGTTTCCTTTTCTTTTCTCTCTCTCTTCGCTTTCCTGGACTCCCTCTCTCTCAGCGACACTGTTCATAAGTGGTTTAGGTTGAATCGTTGCTGATCAAAGAAGCCGGATTGTCTGAGGATTACAACACCGTACTACTGTATGTATGTCACTGTGGGTGGAGGTGGAAGGGAAGGAGGAAGAGAAGAATACAAAGCACTATAAACACCAGCAGACGGAAAATAAAGCTGGAACACACACACACACACACACACACACACACACACACACACACACACACACACCACACACACACACACACACACACACACACACACACACACACACACACACACACACACACACACACACACACACACACACGAGGAGGAGACTAGCCGCTGCCAGGAATAGAAGGAAGGAGTGAGGAGGGAGGGAACGGAGAAGAAAGAAAGGAACGGGTTAGATTAATAGGATGAGCGATATTGGTGCTGGGGGGAGAGGAAGGAAGAAAGGTATAGAAGAGAAGGAGTGAGAAAGAGAAGGCAGTGTAATCGTAGAAGGGAGGAAGAAAGGGCAGATGAGAAGGAGAGTCAAGGGAGAAGGATAAAGGTATATATTCATAGAAGGCAGGAAGAAGAGAAATG
>JAWZYT010006053.1:15000-43428 GCA_034508575.1 Petrolisthes manimaculis
AAAATATTAATAAAGGCTTGATCTACTCTATTGTAAATTGTTTTTCTTACCCAGATTAAAAAGTAAACGCACACACACAATTGCAAAACTTTTAATAATGTAACACACACACACACACATACATATATAATTTTATATACAATGACAAAACTTTTAATGACACACACACATGCACACACACATATATTGGGTTTTTGCTATTATTTCTGCTAGAGAAATAATGCTCTTTCAGTCGGGCCCTTCTATATAATTTGAGACCGACTAAATATGGCGACTAATTCCCTTTTTTTTTTTTTTTTTTTTTTTTTTTTTTTTTTAACAATTTTCTATTTCCAAAAGTGCCTGTTACAATTTCAATGGTGCACGTTTCATAATAACATCTTAAAGTACAGACGTACGATGTATCAGTAATTATCGCGGGGAAGATTTTACAAAATACATCTAACTCTGCCATCACTCCGTTCCCGAACTTCCATATTAAATCCGCTGGCGTTCACACGCATTTAACAGGGAACCGGGAACCGGGGTAACTAACTGAAGGGTTGCGTGTGATCGCCAGCGGATTTAACAGGGGAACAGTGTTGGCCGAGTTAGATGTATTTTGTAAAATCTTCCCCGCGATAATTACTGATACATCTTACGTCGGTACTTTAAGATGTGTATTTTAAGTGTTTTATTTTTTATGTTACAAAATATGTTATCACTCATACCAAAATGTTGTAACGTCCTACGTTTCGTTATGATATTGTAAAATTACCCTACGCCCTACAGACAAGGATTTGAGGTCAAAATGCCCTACATATAGGGCGATTACCCTACGGTTGGCAACACTGACACACACACACAACACACTCAAATTAAAGCATGAAATTAAAAATAAATATTACACCACAGGCAGAATTTTACTGTTTACCTAAAAAAATATTTTATTTACTCTTGAAAATTCTGAAATTAGATAAAAAATAATAATAAGAGAGTGTAATAATAATAAGATAGTAAAATAGTAATAGGAATATAATAGTTTTCTTAGAAGTCCTGTTGAAAACCCTGAAATAATAATAATAATAATAATAATAATAATAATAATAAAAATAATAAGAGAATGTAATAATAATAAGAAAATATAATAAAATAGTAAAAGGAATTTAATATTTCCCCCAAAAAAAGTTATGCTGAAAACCCTGAAACAAAATTTTAAAAAATAATAAGAGAGTGTAATAATAATAAAATAGTAAAAGAGTGTAATAATAAGATAATAATATTAATAAATAAGTAAAAGTGCTGTTGAAAATCTTAAAAAAAATCACCACGGCCATAATAGGACACGTCGAGATAAAAACATTCAACAACAACAACAACAACAATAACAACAAGACGTGAATATTTCTTCTTTACTAAAGGTGAATTAACTTGTATTTTTATGTATTTTAATGACTTTATGTATTTATTTATAGTAAGTTAAGTATATTTTTATGATGATGAGATGTATATAAGTGTATATTTGTGTTTATATATACATTAAATATCATAAATAATAATAATAATAATAATGTAAATCCCCCGGATGTAAATACGTATAAATATAAACAATAAATAACAATAATAATAATAATAATAATAATAACAATAATAACGTAATTCCCCCGGATGTAAATAAATACATGTAAATATAAACAATAAATAACAATAATAATAATAATATAAATCCCCCGGATGTAAATACGTATAAATGTAAACAATAAATAACAATAATAATAATAGATACGTAATTCCCCCGGATGTAAATAAATACGTGTAAATATAAACAATAAATAACAATAATAATATGAAATCTCCCAGATGTAAATATAAACAATAAATAACAACAATAATAACGTAAGTCCCCAGATATAAATATGTGTAATAACTTACATAATTATATACATTAAATAACAATAACAACAAACAAACTAAAGTGTGTAAATAGTGACTGAAATTACCGTTATTGTGTATGATTATTTTCTTACTATTTTATTCTATGGCATTTTCTTTACAAATTTTCTATGGCATTTTCTTCACTTCCAAGATAAAGCATTTTCAAATCGGGCATTTTGAAATTAGCCTGACCTGACCTGACCTAATCTAATCTAACCTAATCTAATCTAATCTAACCTAATTTAATTTAATTTAATTTAACCTAATCTGACTTGACCTAATCTAATCTAATCTGACCTGACCTGAGTAATATATAGATGTTAAGATAGGTTTGGTTAGGTTAGGTTAGATTAGATTAGATTAGGTTAGTAGGTTAGGTTAGGTTAAGTAAGATTTAGTTAGGTTAGATTAGATTTGGTTTGGTTAGGGAAAGTTAGATTTAGTTAAGTTATGGTAAGTTAGGTTAGATTAGATTAGATTAGATTTGGTTAGGTTAGGTTACATTTAGTTAGGTTTGGGTAAGTTAGGTTAGATTAGATTTTGTTTGGTTAGGTTAGGTTAAGTTACATTTAGTTAGGTTTGGATAAGTTAGGTTAGATTACATTTAGTTAGGTTAGGTTAAGTTACATTTAGTTAGGTTTGGGTAAGTTAGGTTAGATTAGATTTTGTTTGGTTAGATTAGGTTAAGTTACATTTAGTTAGGTTAGATTAGATTTTATTTGGCAGAGAAGATACAATTTTCTCTCTCCTCTTCTTTCTTATAATAATTACCTATATACAATTTTAACCTCTCCTATTTTCCCTCCCTTATAATAATCTGAACCTATTGATATTATTATAGATGTATGTATGTATGTATGTATGTTTATTTTTACAACTAAGTGTATTTATATTATTATTTCATCTACATAATAATACCCTCTCCCTCTCTCCCTCCTATTCTCTCTTATATTACGCATACATAATTTTTATCTAAGTGTGTGTGTGTGTGTGTGTATGTGTAAAGAGAGATAAGACCCATTTTAATACATCCTTCCGTCTTCTATCATGTGTGTGTAGAGAGTGAGCGGTGTATTTGTGTGTGTGTGTACAGAGTGAGCGGTGTGTGTGTGTGTGTGTAAAGAGAGATAAGACCCATTTTAATACCACCTACCCTCTCCTATCATGTGTGTGTGTGTGTAGATTTAAGAGGTGTTTGTGTGTGTGTGTAAAGAGATGTGTGTGTGTGTGTAGAGGTAAGAGGTTTGTGTGTGTAGATTTAAGAGATGTGTGTGTGTGTGTAAAGAGATAACACCCATTTTAATACCACCTACAGAGTGAGGGATGATCGGTGTGTGTGTGTGTGTGTAGAGAGTGAGCGGTGTTTATATGTGTGTGTAGAGTTAAGAGATGTGTGTGTGTGTGTAGATTTAAGAGATGTGTGTGTGTGTGTAGAGTTAAGAGATGTGTGTGTGTGTGTAGAGTTAAGAGATGTGTGTGTGTGTGTGTGTAGAGTTAAGAGATGTGTGTGTGTGTGTGTGTGTGTGTGTAGAGAGAGAGATAATAAACCCTATTTAATACATCCTTCCGTCTCTTATCTTACGTGTGTACAGAGTGAGGGATGATCGGTGTGTGTGTGTGTGTGTAGAGAGTGAGCGGTGTTTATGTGTGTGTGTAGAGTTAAGAGATGTGTGTGTGTGTGTGTGTAGAGAGAGAGAGATAATAAACCCTATTTAATACATCCTTCCGTCTCTTATCCTATGTGTGTGTAGATTTAAGAGATGTGTGTGTGTGTGTAGAGAGAGAGATAATAAACCCATTTTAATACCACCTACAGAGTGAGGGATGATCGGTGACATATCAAGATGGTTCGGCACGTTACCTCTGCTCTCGAGACAGTGGTTCGGGGGTACGGTTCTCCTCACACTGCTGGGTTACGTGGGCATACTTAGCCTCGAGTGGGTCCTCCTCGACTCATACTCACTCTTCAGTCGATTCCAGGCGAGTAAATAATTATTGTTAAAGTTTGAACTGTATTTATTTTATTAGTTTCCAGATGAATAAATTGAAGTCTTTATTTTATTTTATATTATTAGATTCCAGGCGAGTAAATAATTGTTGTTAAAGTTTGAACTGTATTTATTTTATTAGTTTTCAGGTGAGTAAATTGAGGTCTTAATTGTATTTTATTAGATTCCAGGTGGGTAAATTTATGCATAATTAACGTGTGTGTGTGTGTGTGTGTGTGTGTGAGTGAGAGAGTAGCAGTTGAGCCACGGTATCGGGCCTGACGAAGCCTATGTCCAGCGTCGGAACATAAAAAATAGAAAATAAACTTTAAAAGATAATGAAGACAATCCACAATGGTAGACAGAAAAAAGATGTACAGGTATTTGCAAACAGTCAGAAAATGAATGAGTGAAGATGTCTATTTATTACAAGATGTGAGACAGTGTAATTTTATGTGATGTGAGACAGTGTAATTTTATGTGATGTGAGACAGTGTAATTTTATGTGATGTGAGACAGTGTAATTTATGTGATGTGAGACAGTGTAATTTTATGTGATGTGAGACAGTGTAATTTTATGTGATGTGAGACAGTGTAATTTTATGTGATGTGAGACAGTGTAATTTATGTGATGTGTGACAGTGTAATTTTTATGTGTCGCTGTTTTTCTGTTTGTCATTGTGTGTATTTTTAAGGGGGTGTGGGAATAGGGGGACAGGCTTGGGGTGGGGGGTAGAAAGCCTGTCGTCCCCTATTCCCGCACCCCACAAGCCTGTCTCCCTACTACCGCACCCCCAAAACCCCACAAGCCTGTCCCCTACTCCCACCACACCCCTTTTAACACATTTTTTTATTATAATGTATCTTTTTAACACATTTTATTATACTGTATATAAAAAATAATGATATATTACAGATCTGGAGGCCGTTGACAGCACTCCTCTGCTACCCACTGTCTCCCAGGAATGGTCTACACTTCCTCTTCAACCTCTACCATCTCTACTTCTATTCCACCAAATTGGAGACATGTATGTATTGTATTGTACAGCCGACAGCGTATATTCACGTCCGTCTTGTGTATTTGAGGGGGTGCATCTATAATACAGTAATAATTATAAAGTATCAAATATATACAGTACTCGGAGATATATACACTGTATATAAAATACAGTCTTATTTATTTTTTTATCCTATGTTTACAGTACATTTTTATCTCATAATTTATAGCCTAATATTTACAGCAAATTTCATCAGTATATATTAAGACAGTTCTCATTTATAATACAGTAATAATTATAAAGTATCAAATATATACAGTACTCGGATATATATAAAATCCAGTCCTATTTATTTATTATCCTATATTTACAGCAAATTTCTATATAATACAGTATTAATAATAAAGTATCAAATATATACAGTACACAGATATATATACAATACTGTACAGTCTTTATTTATTTATTTATTTATTTATTTATTATCCTATATTTACAGCACACTTTGGTCAGTAAAAATTAACACAGTAATAATAATAAAGTATCAAATATATACAATACACAGATATATATACAATACTGTACAGTCTTTATTTATTTATTTATTTATTTATTTATTTATTTATTATCCTATATTTTCAGCACACTTTGTTCAGTAAAAATTAACACAGTAATAATAATAAAGTATCAAATATATACAATACAGTCTTTATTTATTTATTTATTTATTTATTTATTTATTTTTTATCCTATATTTACAGCAAATTTCTATATAACACAGTAATAATTATAATGTATCAAATATATACAGTACACAGATATATATACAATACAATCTTTATTTATTTATTTATTTATGTATTTATTTTTTATCGTATATTTACAGCACACTTTGGTGGTCGTACAGCCGACTACCTCTTCATGTTACTGTTCTGTTGGGTTTGTAACGTTGTGGCGTCGTTGATGATGGGTCTGTATTCCCTCATGGACCAGATGGTAATGTCTGTGTTGTACGTCTGGTGTCAGATCAACAGGGACGTCATCATCGGTTTCTGGTTCGGCACACGCTTCAAGGCCATGTATTATCCCTGGGTCCTGCTCATCTTCTATACCATCACTCAGGGAAGGTTAGTCACTCACTCACTCACTCACTCACTCACTCATTTGTACATGTATATGTATGTATGAATTTTTTTTTTTTTTTTTTTTTCATTGTGTCATTTTGTTTTTTTCTGCTTTCACTTGTGTTCATTCCCATTTTTATCATTAGTGTTTTAGTGTAACATGGACATTTTCAGCCTCCCAGCTGCTACTATTTAATAAACCGATTATTATTATTATTATTTATTATTATTGTTCGTTGGTCACATTATATTTACAAAGGTGATGTTAACTAACCATTATTTAAGCCGTGTGCCTTATCTCCCACGACAATATTTACTTTACACTCAATTTACACTATATTTACATATCTAAGTACATTTAAGACTTAATTTCATTATAAAACATGTCAGAATTGTATTTTAGAACACGACACTATGAAATATAATGTCACTATTGTCGTTTTTGCATACATACACTCTCCTCTCTTTTTATGCGAATTTGAAATAGTGCGTATCATGAAAAAATATGACCTTGCTGTTGTAGGCTGTGGCCCCTAATATTAGTGTATTGATCAATCAATCTATTTGTCGTTCAATTTTTATTATATATTTTGCAATGCGAATTTATCGACGAAATTCCTTTTAGTATAATACTGTAGTAAGTTTAGTAATATGACCCCTAGTGTCTGTGGAGTTAAGGGTCGATTTCACAGTGGTTGGTATTGGTTTGTAAGCACACAAACGAGAGAATGTTATTAGCCGTGTAAATGTCTTAAGGTTAATTAATTATTTTATGAATTTGGCAAATAAACTATGCAGTGATCATCATTATTATTATTATTATTATCATTATTATCTTACCATTTCATATATTTTATGAATGTGGACTCTCAGCTTTTGGAAAATAATAAAGCCCTACAGATGTGGTTTTTGGTTGGGAAGCTAACAAACCAACCAATACCACTGTGGAATCGACCCCTAAAAACCGTGTGTGTGAGAACTAACTGACCGACTCACTCACTAACTATAGTCTGTTCAAAATTTGTGTTCCACTAGCCTCTATCTATTTCTATCTGTCTATCTATCATTATTTCTATCTATCTATCTATTTCTATCTAACTATCACTATCTATCTATCTATCTATCTATTTCTATATAACTATAACTATCTATCTATTTCTATCTATCTATCTATCTAAGCATAAGAGGCCAAAAGGAACACAAATTTTGAAGACATTTTTTATAACCCACTGACTCACTCACTCCCTCTCTCTTGCTATTACAGGTGGCTTTATGAACTGATGGGCATTGCTATCGGACACTTGTATTTCTTCCTCACCTTCAAGTATCCATTGGAGTTTGGTGGAGCTACACTACTACACACACCTCAGTTCTTGTGAGTACCTACATATGGTTTGGATGATGCAACATATCTATGACACACACACACACACGCTCGTACGCACACACACAGTTGCCAAAAAAGGTATTGCGACAAATCTTGATAAAACTTTAATCACAGTAATATCCACAACTATTTGTATGCACTATAAGCATGTATAACAGAAGGAAATATACATATCCTTCTGTAATACATTCTTATAAACATGTATAACAGAAGGAAATATACATATCCTTCTGTAATACATACTTATAAACATGTATAACAGAAGGAAATATACATATCCTTCTGTAATACATACTTATAAACATGTATAACAGAAGGAAAAATACATATCCTTCTGTAATACATACTTATAAACATGTATAACAGAAGGAAATATACATATCCTTCTGTAATACATACTTATAAACATGTATAACAGAAGGAAATATACATATCCTTCTGTAATACATACTTATAAACATGTATAACAGAAGGAAATATACATATCCTTCTGTAATACAAACTTATATATATCCCTACAAACAACTATGGACATTAATATATTTAATGTTGTATCAATATTTGTCACAGTACCTTTTTTGGCAACTGTACCACAACCACCAAAAGTGTATTACCCCTTTGATATTAATTATTTTTATTAATACTATTTCCCAGATACCAGTACCATGATGTATTGTGTTAACTTTATATTAATTCACATATCACTTAGTCTATGTATTTATTTATATATATATTTATTCTTGTATTAACTTTACATTTCACATATCACTTAATCTATGTATTTATTTATTTATATACAGTATTTATTCTTGTATTAACTTTATATATTTCTTGTTGTTGTTACAGATATGACTTCTTCCCCAACCAGCGTCAGACTGGTGTTGGGTTCGGCTCAGTATCACCACCAGCTTCAGGAGTCAGGGATCGTAACCAGGGAGCAGGGGGTGGGGGTGGGGGTGGAGGGGGCGGTGGAGGAGGGTTTAATGTATTTAGAGGACAGGGACACAGACTTGGTTGAAGAGAAGGAGGAGAGGGAAAAGGTGGAGGAAGAGGAGGGGGTGGAGGAGTAGGAGAGGGAGTAAAAGGTGGAGGAGGAATAAGAGAGGGAGTAAAAGGTGGAGGAGGAATACAAATACAAATGATTTCCAAACAGCAACCGAGCATGTGGTCCTTGTGAGAAGAGGTGTAGGTGTTGTTGCTGATGCCACTATTTCATCACCATAATCATCTTTCTACCCCCCACCCCCAAACCTGTCCCCCTATTCCCACACCCCCAAACCTGTCCCCCAAAATATTACCACCTCAATTCATCTTTTATTTTTATCATGGTATAATGTTGACCAATAATTTAAATAATGAAGAATTGGCTGGATGAGAGATTGGTTTTGACAGGGGATGGTTTTTGTTAATGGTCAAGAGAGTTTAAGTTTAGGTCACCTCACAATAATTTAAGTTATGTACTGTACTGCATAATATGTATACTGTACAAGTTATATACTGTACTGTATCATTTGTATACTGTACTGTATCATATGTATACTGTACTGCATAACATGTATACTGTACTGTACACATTTTCCGGTGACGTTTTGAGCAAAAAAATAAAATAAAAAAATATATCTGATTAATTACATGAGAGAATACTGTGGGTTTGTGTATTGGTGTGAACAGTTCCTCCTGCTCCCTTCCCAAATAAAAGTGATGTTCTGTTCTGCATACTGTACAAATTTCCTGGTGATGTTTTGAGCTGAAAGGAAAAAAATATGTATGATTAAGGGGGTGTGGGAATAGGGGGACAGGCTTGGGGGGGGTTTGTGGGGTGCAGGAATAGAGGGACAGGCTTGGGGTTGGTTTGGGGGGTGCAGGAATAGAGGGACAGGCTTGGGGGGTTGTGGGAATAGAGGGACAGGCTTGGAGGGGGTTTGTGGGGTAGGGGAATAGGGGGACAGGCTTGGGGGGGGGGGGTTGGGGTGTGCTGGAATAGGGGGACAGTCATGTGTTATTCATTACCATACAGAATCAGGGAATTACTCGGCCTGTGTGAAAAGGATGTGCAAATTTAAATAATCTTATGTTGGCGGCCTTCTATACTGTATTTATTATTATTTTTTTTGTGTGCCGATAACTAAGAGCGACTGAGAATAAGCAGTATAAATGGTTTAGAATTTTGTTTCAGTGTGGCTATTTTGATTATTGTAATAAATATGCTTGAAAATTAATATCTATAATTTTTTTGTAGCCTACAGAATTGATGTGTGGCATGGAAAAAAAATATATATTCTTGTGCAATGGATGTTTGGGGTTTCTTTACTGGAGAAGTACAGACGACAGCATAAATTCACGATCATCTAATGTATTTAATTTAGCTAATATGACCAGATAGTTGCATTCTGAATCTGTTTTTATTCCAAGAACATACGTAATTTACCATCTATCTATCTATCTCTGACGCCTCGTTCCCTCCAAGGGGATGGCCACGGCAGAAGTGTCTCCAGTAATTTAACGTAATTTACCATATGAGAACTATACCTGTCATCTCTGTATTCAAATTGTATTACAACATTACTATAACTAATACAAACACAGGTGGAAATGAAGTGAACTTATACTGCCGACTGTACAATAACTACTCAAAAATTACTAAAAGATTAAGAATTTTAATGGGTATCATCCTTAACTGAGTATCAATGTTCTTAAAATGCCCAGTTACTTTTGATTAATGTAATAAACAATTATTGGATTGTACATACACACATATGGTACAGTATATTGTTCAGTCAAATCCAGTAATATATGATCACTTTACCATAAGTGTCTATGTATATACAGTCCAATAATTGTGAAATACATTTAATTAAAAGGCAAAAATAAACTGAAATAAAAGCATTACACAAATAAGAAGGTAATGTTGATAAATAGTTGTCCCTATTTCTCAAGATGTCAACTCACCTTCAATGAAAGATTTTCTTCCACTTGTCTAGAAAAATAAATAATTTTCTGTTTACATTATTTTAATCACCTATTGTGTGTTAATATTCTAAGTAAACTGTTGTCTTACCTTGATGGGAGGTTATCTTGTTGACAAATTGGAAGGCTTACTACTGAGGGTGTGTGAGGTGAGGCAGAGAGAGGTGAGGCAGGGTGTGTGAGGTGAGGCAGAGAGAGGTGAGGCAGAGAGAGGTGAGGCAGGGTGTGAGAGGTGAGGCAGGGTGTGAGAGGTGAGGCAGGGTGTGTGAGGTGAGGCAGGGTGTGTGAGGTGAGGCAGGGTGTGTGAGGTGAGGCAGAGAGAGGTGAGGCAGAGAGAGGTGAGGCAGGGTGTGAGAGGTGAGGCAGGGTGTGAGAGGTGAGGCAGGGTGTGTGAGGTGAGGCAGAGAGGTGAGGCAGGGTGTGTGAGGTGAGGCAGAGAGAGGTGAGGCAGGGTGTGAGAGGTGAGGCAGGGTGTGTGAGGTGAGGCAGAGAGAGGTGAGGCAGGTGTTGAGTTGGTGTATCAGAGAGCAACTTTTAATTAGCTCTCCAAATTAACTGTTACAGAAGGTGACCCTCTCCTCCGTGTATCATTGGTGTGTGGAAAGGTAGCAAGCATCCTCTTGTTGTAACCTACTGGATGCCTTGCTTGGTTGCTTGCTTGGTGTCAGTCATTCCTTCCTGCAATAAAATAAATAGTTACAGGAACATCTATTTTTAATAATAATAATCAAAAGGTCTTGTGGATGCTACTAATAAAAAGGTAAATTTTAAACTTTAATTTGACTTTAAGATGTATATAACTTTGGAATAGGGGGACAGGCTTGAGGAGTTTGGGGGGGATGCGGGAATAGGGGTCAGGCTTTCTACCCCACCCCCACCCCACCCCAAGCCTGTCCCCCTACTCCCGCACTCCCCAACCCCAAACCTGTCCCCCAATTCCCACACCCCCTTAAGGGACCCTGTGATGTGGTCGGAAAATTGGAGGTTAAAAATGTAGTCGGAAAATTGGAGGTTAACGAGTCCTTGAAATATTGCCATGAAACACACACACACACACACACACACACACACACACACACACACACACACACACACCTATTTGGAAGGAGCTTGTTCCGTGGCATAGTCAGAAGGAATCAGAAGCCTCCTACAATCACAGGGTCCCTTAAAAAATATCTAGGTAAACAAAGATGAATGACTTACCTTGAGTACTGAGAATATAAACCTTGGGAGTGTTGAGTGTCGGTCAGAGATCATGTATGTATGTCTATATTACAGTGTGGTGAGCTGCTTCTCCGTCTCCCGTACGGACGTGTGAGCAGCATTGCAGCCGTTGGACTGTAACTTCTCTCACTCACTCACTCAGTCTTGGCCTCGTGTGCTTATTTCGTTCTCTGTCGTCAACACTCAAATGGATTCATACTAAACTTAATACACTCTCCTCTTTTTTTATTTGAGGTTAGGTTCCTGAAGGGGTGGCATAAAGTGAATTTCGCATAAATTAATTGTACATTTCCATAAGAAATAATGGTACTTTAACTTGAAAATTGAACCTCCTTGTTCGTGTTATTTTAAGAGTTTGAGTAAATTGCATTTATTTAATTTTTTTCATGATACGCACTATTTCAAATTCGCATAATTTAAACTCGCATAAAAAGAGAGGAGAGTGTAGTTAACTATAAATGAATCATATTTTACATAGCACAATTATTTTTTATATTAATCCAGATAATAATCATCAATAGTTAACAATCAATTATCGATATTTTTAGTGGTACAATTATTCTTTATGTTAAGTAAAGTTAACTCTCATTTTACACTTTGATATTGGGTGTGTGTAATGTGTGTAATGAAACTGTGTACCCATAATATGAGTGTACTGTACAATGAGGGTTTTTAAGTACAATGTTTCATTACACACACATAATATTAATGTACTGTGCAATGAGGTTTTATGTACACAGTTTCATTACACACGTTACATTACACACACATAATATTAGTGTAAAATGAGAGTTCACTGTATTTTTTTTCACGCATACCCAGACCAAAAATATTAGCAACACACCACAACACAACACAACACAACACAACACAACACAACACAACAACATAAAGGATTGCAGGAGGAATGAAATAACCATTGCAGTATCACAAAATATCATTGTACCCCCAAAAAGGTTGTAAAAACTTATAACACTTTCAACCAAACCTCACAAACATTATTTTCACCACAGCAAATAATCAACAAACTACACATTTTTATAAACACAGTAGACCTTTTGATATAAGGTGATTAAATTTAGCACATATATCCTTTCATTAAACAGCTTAAGAGTTAGTTAGTTAGTTAGTTAGTTAGTTAGTTAGTTAGTTAGTGTGTATGGTAATGAATAATACAGGCCTGTAAAAACACACACACACACACACACACACATACTAAACTTTTAAGATATAATCAATAAATCATTTAGTTAGTTAGTGTGTATGTATGGTAATGAATAACACAAGTCTGGGAAAACATTTGTTGGTGGTCTTCAATGAGTGTAAAATGAAGTAAGTGTAAAATGAAGTAAGTGTAAAATGAAGTTAAGTGTAAAATGAAGTAAGTGTAAAATGAAGTTAAGTGTAAAATGAAGTAAGTGTAAAATGAAGTAAGTGTAAAATGAAGTTAAGTGTAAAATGAAGTTAGTGTAAAATGAAGTTAAGTGTAAAATGAAGTTAAGTGTAAAATGAAGCAAGTGTAAAATGAAGTTAGTGTAAAATGAAGCAAGTGTAAAATGAAGTTAAGTGTAAAATGAAGCAAGTGTAAAATGAAGTTAAGTGTAAAATGAAGTTAGTGTAAAATGAAGTTAGTGTAAAATGAAGTTAGTGTAAAATGAAGTTAGTGTAAAATGAAGTTAGTGTAAAATGAAGTTAGTGTAAAATGAAGTTAAGTGTAAAATGAAGTTAAGTGTAAAATGAAGTTAAGTGTAAAATGAAGTTAAGTGTAAAATGAAGTTAGTGTAAAATGAAGTTAAGTGTAAAATGAAGTTAAGTGTAAAATGAAGTTAAGTGTAAAATGAAGTTAAGTGTTGGATACAAGTTTTTATTCACTGTATATCGAGGATCTACTGTATTTTATAATAAGTTAATTGTATCCCATAAAGTTGGTGACGTGAAGGTAACGTCAGTCTAGGGGCCGTATTCAAGAACATCCGTGGTGTATACGATGGTGTGGTGCAGATACCATGGTTCTTTAGTGTGTGTCTATGGAGTCATCGTAAACACCATGGATGTTCTTGCATACGATGGTTCCGTAGTGTGTGTCTATGGAGTCATCGTAAACACCATGGATGTTCTTGCATACGATGGTTCCGTAGTGTGTGTCTACGGAGTCATCGTACCGGTACCACACCATCGTAAACACCACGGATGTTCTTGCATATGATTGATGGTGTGGTAGCGGTACTATGACTCCATTAGCACACCACACAGCCATCGTATCAGTACCACGCCATCGTAAACACCACGGATGTTCTTGCATACGACCCAATATTTTACAACAGCTTCCCTCATAAGTACTGTAGTAAAGCTGTCTACAATTTCCTATCAATAATTTCCTATCAATAAGCTAAGCAATAATAGTAGTAGCATTATTTTACAGTGGTGCAAATTTCTACTCACTTTATTAATTAAGGAGAGAATCTTTCTTTTCTTTTTTTGTGTGAATATATCGGAGGGTTAATTATGTATTCCTCCAAACTAGCCGTAGGAGAGGAATCAATAAACCCAACAAAAAATATATCGTAAAAAAAAAAAAAAAAAAAAAAGATTCTCCATTTCCATAAACATTACAAGAGCTCATTAAAAAATCATTGAGAAACCCCGATGTGTACTGAAATATGTCCACACAACTGTACACTCGAGCCTTATGGACCGTATGCGAGAACAGTGGCATGCGTGGTGTTTACGACGGCATGGCACGGTGTTTACGACGACTAGGTACCGTGCCGTCGATCGTGTACACCACCCATGTTTATTTTATTTTTATTTTTTTTCCTTGCATACTGCCCAATGTATGTTTGTTGTTGTTGTTGTTGTTGTTGTCTTTCTTATTCACTGTCTCTCTACTCCATTTTGTTTTGTTTTATTTATCCTTGCATACTCCCCAATGTTTGTTTGTTTGTGTTGTGTGTTGTTGTGTGTGTTGTGTTGTTATTATGTTTTTTTTTTTTTTTATCCTTGCATACTGCCCCCAATGTTTGTTTGTTTGTGTGTTGTGTGTGTTGTGTGTTTTTTATTATCATATCCTTGCATACTGCCCCCAATGTTTGTATGTTTGTTTGTGTGTGTGTGTGTGTCTATTTTCTTATTGACTCACTCTCTCTCTCTCTCTACTAACCCGACGACAAGACTTGGCGACTCATTCTACAGTACAGTAGTCAATGTTGTTAGTACAGTAGTCAGTAGCCCTTGATATACAGTTACATTATATTACATTTTAGCTCATATATCCTTTTAACATAAGACTCAGTAAATGGTTTAGTTAGTTGATTAAATTTAGCTTATATATCCTTTTAACTTAAGACTCGGTAAATGGTTTAGTTAGTTGATTAAATTTAGCTCATATATCCTTTAGTTAGTTGATTAAATTTAGCTCATATATCCTTTTAACACGGGGTCAGTAAATAGTTTAGTTAGTTAAGTGTGTATGGTAATGAATAACAGAAGTCTGGGAACACACACACACACACACACACACACACACACACACACACACACACACACACACACACACACTCTCTCTCTCTCTCAATGTGTATGGTAATGAATAACACAAGCCTGGGAAATAATGGTTAGTGGTCTTAAATGAATGACCGAGTGTAAAATGAAGTATAAAGTGATGGATATAAGTTAATTTATTCATTGTACTGTATATCTAGGGTCTACTGTATGTAACCTTATCACCTTTCTCTAAAATTAAAAAAAACAAAATCTTGATGTCCAGTTGCCAAAAAAGATATTGTGACAACTATTGATACAACATTAAATATATTAATGTTCATAGTTGTTTGTAGGGATATATATAAGTATGTATTACAGATGGATATGTATATTTCCTTCTGTTATACATGTTTATAAGTATGTATTACAGATGGATATGTGTATTTCCTTCTGTTATACATGTTTATAAGTATGTATTACAGATGGATATGTATGTTTCCTTCTGTTATACATGTTCATAGTCCATACAAATAGTTGTGGATATTACTAGGGTTAAAGTTCTATCAAGATTTGTCGCAATACCTTTTTTTGGGCAACTGTACATGTACTTTGAAATTGATAGAGTTGTGAATGAGACTTATTATTGGCCACAGAAATTCATACACACGCTGTTGTTGTTGTTATTGAGGATTGACAACGTATGGAAAATGTGTGAGTATGTAACTGTAATGCATTATTATTATTATTATTATTATTATTATTATTATTAGGTTGGTTGTGGTTTTGGAATGTAAGACTATGTAACTGTAATACAACATTATTATTATTTTGTAATGTAAGATTATGTAACTGCAAAATAACTTAATTTTTATAAGGTTTGTGGTTTTGTAATGTAAGATTATGTAACTGCAATACAACATTATTATTAAGTTTGTTTTGTAATGCAAGACTATGTAACTCCAAGAAAACATTATTATCATCATTATGTATGTTGTTTTGTAATGTAAGACTATGTAAGTAGAATACAATATTATTATTATTATAAATAGATTTGTTGTTTTGCAAATCACTGAGTCACTTGGTCGTCCATTAATTTTTTTTTTTTTTTTTTTTTTTTTGCAGTACATACTTCCACAAGAATGAATCAACTCTCCTTCCATAAGTATAGACTCACAGCGTAGTAAGAATTCCTATGGCCAACTGTACTGTACTTTGTCTATTTTGATTGACTATTATGTTAAGGGGGAAGAGTATACTTTTGGTACATTGGAGTGCCTTGATCCCTCCAAAGTATGCCAAGAAACAGATGAACAAATATAATGGTGTTCTGTTGCTTGGACCTATAGTTTGAAGGAATCATTTACTCCACATTTACCAACACTGTACTTCTCCCTCAAGACCCTCGATATACGAAGATTAAATTAGCACACATATCCTTTTAACACAGGCTCGGTAAATCCCTCAATTAATCTATGTGGTAATGGGTAACAGAGGCCTGGGAAATTATTTGTTGTTGTTGTTGTTGAATGAGAGACTGTGTGTATAATGAAATAATGAATAACAGAAGACTGGGAAATTATTTGTTGTTGTTGTTGTTGAATGAGGGACTGTGTGTATAATGAAATAATGAATAACAGAAGACTGGGAAAATATATGTTGTTGTTGTTGTTGAATGAGGGACTGAGTGTATAATGAAGGTGTTGGTGGATACAAGTATTTATTCATTGTATATCGAAGGTCTACAGGAGTCACTATAGCTATCCATATCTTGACTTTACATCTCATTTCATCACATTTTATCTCATCTCATTTCATCACATCTCATCTCATTTAATCTCATCATCACATTTCATCTCATTTTATCTCATCTCATCACATTTCATTTCATTTTATCTCATCTCATTTCATTTTATTTTATCTCATCTCATCTCACTCTCTACATCGGATACTGTTCTTGAATGTGACGCTGGCTTGGTGCGGGAAAAGAAGATAAATAAATATAACAAACGTGAGCAGACCAGTGTAGCATACAAACAAGACCAAAAAAACTAACTATTACTATCATCATTATATTATCATTACTACTATCTATACTGTACAGAGGGACCAAATGAAAGAGTCTGTCTGGGGCTTAAGTGTTTTTAAAAAGATGTTTACAGTCGACCCTCGATAAAATTGAGATTATTAAATTTTGCACTTGTATCTTTTTTTTTTTTAACACAAGATAATTAAATTTTGCACTTGTATCTTTTTTTTTTTTTAACACAAGATAATTAAATTTTGCACTTGGGGGGGGGGGGGGACTGGGGGGGTGCGGGAATAAGGGGACAGGCTTGGGGTGGAGGGGTGTAGAAAGCCTGTCTCCCTATTCCCGCACCCCCACACCCTAACCCCCTTCCAAGCCTGTCTCCCTACTCCCGCCCCCCCCCCAAGCCTGTCCCCCTATTCCCACACCCCCTTAAATGACCAAGCCCATGACATTCTCTACATTATGAGTCCACAGTGTGAAGTGGACCAATGAGTGATGACAGAAGAAGGGGAGTTGTTGTTGTTGTTGTTGTTGTTGTTGGTATTGATGGTGTTGTTGGTATGGAGGTTAACAAACATCACAGCTCCTCTCCTACGTCGTCTAAAGGGAAGAAGTACTGTACAGCTCCTCTCATACTTCATTTAAGACGTAAGAAGAATATTCTACTTCAGAAGAAAACTGAAACAGATAAAGAGAAATACGAGGAAGGTTAGTTAAATATTTCTACTGGTTAGGTGACTGTAAGAGGATTATACATAATTATACTGTATTATTAATTATATGAAGGAGTTGTTAGTACCCAATCTATCATACAGTTGCCGCGGTCAAATATAACCATCCATATAGGGGAGTAACTCACGTAAGAGTTTGACAGCTTCCCTCTGTTCCTTACATGATAAACTTTCCAATAAATAGGTTAACTACCATCTTTTAATTTACTACAAACAGCTACACACTACTTAAGACAATAACACACACACACACACGTTAACTACCAGCTTTTAATTTACTACAAACAGCTACACACTACTTAAACCAATAACACATACACACATTAACTACCAACTTTTTATTTACTACAAACAGCTACACACTACTTAAGACAATAACACACACACACACACGTTAACTACCAACTTTTAATTTACTACAAACAGCTACACACTACTTAAAACAATAACATCATTATCATCTTGAACGTGAAAACATTAGACAGTAAATTGTTTTAAATACCCATATGTGGATGATTATTATTGACCACGACTGTACATACAGTTGTGAAAATAATGAATGGTATGAATATAAATAAAACTAAGAGGAAGAGCAATGTAATGAGGGATTACTATAATATATGGTACAGCCGGGAGTATGTTCATTCATTTGGTTCTGTTTCCTGGCATACTGGTACTTATTTACTCTGGAGGAATCAAGGCACCACTTCAAAAAATATAACCAAAGTGAATTACCAAGTGAATTACCACCCGTTAATCATACATATATATATACACATAGTTTGTGTGTCTCACCTGTAGGGATACCCGTGGGCCTTAGAGCGGAAGATGGAGAGTGAGAGGGAGAAGAAGAAGGCCACCAGACCCAGGCCGATGATGGCGTAGATGCGTCGTTTCCGTACATCGTCACGCTTACTGGCCGCCTCTGTCATCAGTATCATACCCAACACCACCGCCGCGTCTGTCGGGGGAAGTGTATGTACGATATTATACAAACTTTATGTATATTTCACACCTTTATTACTTCACGTATGTCAATTTAATCCTCATAAATGTAATCCTCAAATCTAATCCTCATATATTTAACCATCATAAAATTAATCATCATAAATTTAATACTCATAAATTTAATCCTCAATTTAATCATCATAAATTTAATACTGTACTCATAAATTTAATCCTCAATTTAATCTTCATAAATTTAATGTCATACACTATCATACGCACTGAGGAGAGCCACGATGTATGTCTCCACGATGAACTGTGCCTGTGATGAGCCGTGGATGTATGCAATGTTGCCCTGTTGAGTTTTCTGCAGGAAGGGAGGACCACGGATATGATTCCACATCTGTCCTGAAGTCATGGCGAACGTGAAGGCCTGAGGGAGGGAAAAAAAAAAAATAAATAAAAAAAAAAAATATACACACACATACACATATACTGTACATATATATATACACACACATACACATGCATATATATATACACACATACATATACATATATATACACACACACATATATTTTACATACATATATATTGTACAGCCGGCAGCATAAATTCGCGTCCATCTCATGTATTTAAAATTGCTAATATGACCAGATAGTTGCATTCTGAACCAGTTTTTATTCCAACAACATACATAATTTACCACACGAGAACTATACCTGTCATCTCTGTATTAAAATTGTATCACAACATCAATATAGCTCATACATACGTGAGTGGAAATGAAGCGAACTTATGCTGCCGACTGTACACACAAGTTATATACAGTATATATCTTTATCCGTGACCTACCAAAGCTCCGAGGGCCCAGATGGTCTTGTTGTAGAGGAAGTCGAGGTTGTTCTTGCGTAGGTAGAGGAGTCCAACCACCAACGCCAACAACACTATCAGAGCCAACAGTCCAGAGTAGTTGGGGGGCCGGAACACTCGGATCTGATGGGGGGGCAGGCGTGTTGTGGGGTTTAGAGGGTGCAAGAGTAGGGGGGACAGGCTTAGGGGGGTTATGGGGGGGGCGTGAGTATGGGGACAGGCTTGGGGGGAGTTTAGGGGGGTGCAGGAATAGAGGACAGGCTTTCTACCACCCCCAAGCCTGTCCCTACTCCCACATCCCCTTAATCACTTAGAATAATAATAATAATAATAATAATAATAATAATAATAATAATAATAATAATAATATTAATAATTTGGTTCTTTGTTTGTGAGGAGTGTGAGTTCGCCCGTGACTGACCTGTATGTCTGTGCGTTCGGCCACCCAGCGAGCGATGTTCTCCGCTGCGAAGCCGACGCGCTGGATGTCCAACGTGTCCACCTTCTTGGGTTTACCCTTGGCCGGGAAGTGCATGAACACCGGGGCAGAGTTGAGCCGGAGCTAAACCACAAAAAACAATAATACGGTAAATAAATGAATAAATATGAAAATAAAATAAGTATATAAACATTAATATATTTTTTTTATTAATAATACAGTAAATAAATAAATAAATGAATAAATAAATATGAATATAAAAATAAGAATATAAACATTAATATATTTTTCTATTAGTAATACGGTAAATAAATAAATGAATGAATAAATAAATAAATATGGAAATAAAAATAAGAATATAAAAAAATATACATAATTTTTTATTAATCATACTCTTGAAGGAAATTTTCTCTTCATTGCTCTATCTATCTATAGCTCTGACGCCTCGCTCCCTCCGGGAACTCCCCCGAAGGAGATGGCCACGGCAGAAAAGTCTCCAGTCTTCCCTGTTCAAACACTCCCTCCCTACATGGTCATTGCTCAGTTACTATTATTTTGCAATGTGAATTTAGCAACAAAACACCTTTTAGTGAAGAGTAACTTTAATCATTCCATCTTCAACCTTTTGTTAAACTATGACAAAACTCACTACTGTATCCTGTTATAGTTATGAAATCCTATAAATCTGATTTAGAGGAATACAAACTTAATATGTCGTATACAAGAAATCCTACAAATCTGGCTTAGACTCTTAGAGGAACACAAACTTAATGTGTCGTATGCAAGACCACGGACGTCCTTGAATACGACCCAACAATAAAATATAATAAACTCACGGCCTGGAAGACATCAGGTCCCTCATCAAAATCAACGAGGGCAAAGAATAGTCTGTTGGAGTAACCCTGGGAATATCTCCATGAGTTGGCCACTAACTGGAACTCATCATGTGCATGTCTGGAATATAAACAACACAACACAACACTTAGAACTGATGTAGTGAGTGATATATTAGGCACCACAACTAACTCACAACAAACAAATCAAATTACTGTTAGGCAAAGATGTGGTACAAGAATACAACTGATTAAATGACTGATGTATTAGGCTCCACAACTAACTCACAAACAAATAAAAGAATTACTGTTCGGCAAAGACGTGGGACAAGAATAGAACGGATTGAATTATTGATATATAAGGTGCTGGTTTTTATATATCATTATTTTTCAGTATCTTATGTTCCTATGGTTAGATAATTGTTATATTTGTTTATTAATGTGTACTACTTTATATGACAATACAGTATAAAGAAATATACGTTACAAGAGTGTAATACTGTACTATGACTTGAGAGAATGCATGTACAGTACGGCACAAATAATATTACAAAGAAAAAATATAAATATGGTATCCTAGAGAGAAAGAATGGAATAAAGAAGACAGACACACAGACAGAGACAGACAGACAGACACACACACAAACAGGAAAAAAAAAAAAAAAAAAAAAAAAAAAAAATTAATAATAATAATAATAATAATAATAATAATGGTAATACTTTCTAACCTGCATATACCACACTGTCTGGATGGAGCGAGGGCAGTGAACATAACAATGGTGGAGTAGTTGCGAGGCGTTCCCTTCACATACTGCCGGAACTTGTCGCCGTTGAACCTCAGCACGGGCTTCTTGGTCCCCGCGTCACTCAGCTGCTGTACACGCTCCGACAAACTGAGCTGCGGACGGCCGGAGGAGGAGATGTGTGTTGTTGTTGTTATTATTGAAAGAGATGATAGAAATGTGACAGTAAGCAGGAAGGAAATAAAAAGAAAAAGATGATAGAAATGTGACAGTAAGCAGGAAGGAAATAAAAAGAAAAAGGTGATAGAAAGATGTGACAGTAAGCAGGAAGGAAATAAAAAGACAAGATTGATTGATTGATTGATTGATATTAGGCGCCGCAACTTCGAGGTCCTATAGCGCCGGAAAAAGGTGATTGATTGATTAATTGATTGATATTAGGTGCCACAACAGTGAGGTCATATAGCGCCAGAAAACTGATTGATTGATTGATATTAGGCACCGCAACTTCGAGGTCATATAGCGCCAGAAAACTGATTGATTGATTGATATTAGGCACCGCAACAGCGAGGTCATATAGTGCCAGAAAACAGTGATAGAGAGGTGAGACTTGAGCTAACATTATATATAGTGAAGTTGTAACAATTTTAATACAGAGAAGACAGATATATTTCACATATGATAATTTATATATGTTGTTAGGATAGAAAATGCAACTATCTGGTCATATTAGCATTATTAAGTACATGAGATGGATGCGAATTTATGCTGTCAGCTGTACATATAAATAGCTATGCCGGTATTTATTGAATTACTGTACAATGTAATTAAATTATATCCTGCATTTCATTTTACAATTGGTCTCTCATTATTAAGGCCATATTCAAGAACATTCGTGGTGTATACGATGGCGTGGTGTATACGATGGTGTGGTCTAAGTTACAATATAAAGTGAAAGTATTTTAGGCATTGTATCTTAGGGCCATATTTAACAACGTTTGTGGTGCATACGATGGCATGGTACCTGTACGAACAGAGCCATCGTATATGTACCACTCCATCGTATACACCACGGATGTTCTTGCATACTGCACTTTGAAAAATTTGATGTAAAAATGAAAGTACGTCAAATTATTCTATATATATAATTAGTTTTTCCCTATATTTAATAGTTTTTGCCGCCATTATTATCATTCTTCCTTTATAATGTATCTCTACTCACCTCTTTTTTGCACTGTACTGCGATTAATAAGGCAGATAGGGCAAATAATAACAAGATTATCTCCCTAAATACAATCATGTTGATCTTGTTTACATCGACAGTATAAATGACACAAATGCTTTACCCAATACTTAGGACTTGGAACTTATTGTATAGATCCAATGCTCTTATATAGAATCCATTCCTCTTTTATATTTCGATCTCTTATAGAATTTCTTACTATGAATCCTTGAGTGCAAAAAAAATATAATTATATATTTTTTTAAGGTCTATAGATTTACATTAAACTATTATCGGATAAATTAACTGTCTATAATGTTAATATATTGGTCTTTTATATTTCGATCTCTTATAGAATTTCTTACTATGAATCCTTGAGTGCAAAATATATGTAACTATATATTTTTCAAACTATTTTTTAAACTATTATCGGATAAATTAACTGTCTGAAATGTTAATATATTGGTCTATTATGTTTGACAGATAGTGAGTTCAATCGTCTATACTTCCCGGTTCGGCAGGCTGTCGTGTGCTGATTGGTTGGTGGGGGAGGCACACCACCTGTGGGCCAATGGCGGACTGAAGTCACTCATGGCGGCCATCTTGGTACTCCACTTAATAGTTATAGAGATTAGAGAGAGAGAAAGAGATAGAGAGAATGATTTGAAGATAGATAAAGAGAGAACGTATGAAAGACAGAAAGGAAATATGAGGGGGTGTAGGAGTAGGGGACAGGCTTGGGAGGGTTAGGGGGGGGATAGGGGGACAGGATTGGGGGGGTGCGGGAGTAGGGGACAGGCTTAGGGGGTGTGAGGGAATAGGGGACACGCTTGGGGGGGTGCGGGAGTAGGGGGACAGGCTTAGGGTGTGTGTGGGAATATGGGGACATGCTTGGGGTGGGTAGAAAGCCTGTCCCCCTATTCCCGCACCCCCCTAAGCCCCCCAAGCCTGTCCCTGTTTTATAGACCCCCAATCAATTAATTAATCAATCAATCTTGAAGCACCTTATTGTAATGAGGAGAATAATATATGCAAATCTTACAATCAAGTCATTTATTTATTTCTATATATTGAAAAAAAAAAAAGGATATTTATTTATTATTTATCTTTGTACTGCATTTAACGAGTTGAATAATATGTAAACAAACCTTATACAATCGATCAAGTCAGTCATTTATTTCTATTTATTGACAAAAAAAAAGAGGATATTTAATTATTATTTATCTTATTGTATGAAAAAGTTTACATTCATGTCAGTCATTTATTTCTATTTACTGTATTGACAAAAACAAAAGAATATTTATTTACTATTTATCTTTTATTATGAGTATTTGGTCATGTTATTATTATTATAAGGTTATATACTTTTATACAGCACAGTAATACACCCCCGGGTTATAATACAATAATACAATAGACCCTCTGGTTAATTAAAAAGATATTGTTTGTGTGTGTATATATGTGTGTTCCCAGGATTCTGATATTCACTGACATATACACACGCTAATAAGAGAATGTGTTAAAAGAATATGTGTTAATTATGAATCTGTTAAAAGGATATTGTGTGTGTGTGTGTGTGTGTGTTCCAAGGCTTGTGTAATTCATTGACATACACCCCACTAACGGGAACCGCCTTGACGTGTTGGGCTAGACTAGAGGGGGCTCCGGCCACTGCTCTGCCCGGAGTTTGGGGAGAGAGGGTTTCCCATGCTAGGAAGGTCACCAGTGAGAGACCAGACTAAATGGTTGATTTATTAAACCATGTGTTAAAAGAATATATTATTAGGTATGTGCTAAATGTTAACTGTATATTCTAGTTATAGGAATGAAGATATATAATTAATATATTTAATTAAGGGGGTGCAGGAATAGGGGGACAGGGTTAGGGGTGGGGGGTTTAATTAAGGGGGGGTGCAGTGGATTTTATTATTATTATTAATTAATCTTATTATTAATAAATTTTTGAGACTTATTAACCTCCTTTATTTTGTATGTCTGTTTATTTTTGTCTGTTTGTCTGTTTTGTATATATATTTGTCTGTTTTGTATGTCTGTTTGTCTGTTCTGTATGTATGTTTGTCTGTCTCTCTCTCCTTTCTTCTTCTTCTTCTTCTTCTTCTTCTTCTTTCTTCTCTCTCTCTCTCTCTCTCTCTCTCTCTCACTCAATTTGGGGTGGACAGTCCTAGAAAGAAAAGAAAAAAAGAAGAAAAAGGGAAAATATATAAGTAATAATAATAATAACAATAATAATAATACTAATACTAATACTAATACTAATACTAATAATAATTGAGGGGGTTGAGTTGAGTTGACGTAAGGTGTTGTATGATTATAATTTGATATGATACTGATTTATTTGCACGAAGGAAGGAAGGAAAGTGTGGGTGGTTATTTGATTGTGACTGTACAATAAAAATAAAAATAAAATAAATATATATATATATATATATATATATATATATATATATATATATATATACCCCCCAAAAAATTCTCCCCCTTTTACTAATTTTTACAAATTATTAATCTTGAGACTCACCGAATTTCTCTGAAGTTTGACTGTGTATGAGTTGTTGTGATGATCCTGGTAGGAATACTTCATAATACAACCAGCGTTTACCATCACACACGTGGTCATCGAAGGCTCTGAGGGGGGAAGGGGTACAGAGAAAGTGAATTATTTTATTGCTGGATATTAGGGTTGTGAACATTGGTGTGGTATAGCGCCAGAAAAAGGTGATAGAGATAAAGGTGTGACAACAAGCAGGAAGGAAATAAAAATAAAAGAGGGAACAGTTGAAGAACTGAAAGATGGCAACCATTTAGTCTGGTCTGTCACTGGTGACCTTCCTAGCATGGGTAGAGAGACAACAAGCAAGCAAGCAGGAAGGAAGGTATATAAACAAATAAACAAAACAATATAAAATAAAGTAGATATATAAGCAAAAGACTATAAAAATAATAAAAACAACAACCCCCCCCCAACTTACCCAGACTCTCGACCACATGTAGGGAGACTTGACAATGGTTACAGCTTATCAGTTCACGTCTCCAGGCCTGACACAACACACACGACCTTAGCTTCTCACACACACCAGCAGCATATACGGTGTCCTCGCAAAACATACCCTTATATCTGTGTAGGGAGAGAGAGAAGGGAGAGAGGTTTTGTGGAGAGAGAGAGAGAGGGGAGGGTTTTGTGGAGAGAGAGAGAAGTTTTGTGTGGAGAGAGAGAGAGAGTTTTGTGTGGAGAGAGAGAGAGAGAAGAGTTTTGTGGAGGGAGAGAGAGAGAGGGGAGGGTTTTGTGGAGATAGGGTTTTGTGGAGAGAGAGTTTTGTGTGGAGAGAGAGAGAGAGAGAGTTTTGTGTGGAGAGAGAGAGAGAGAGTTTTGTGTGGAGAGAGAGAGAGATGTTTTGTGGAGGGAGAGAGTGAAAAGTTTTGTGTTGTTGGTTAATCTGTGATGTAGTCAGAAAATTGGACATAAATGAGTCCTTCAAATATTGCCATGACAACAAAAACAACACGTCTTCACATGTACACCTTCCACATTGACACACACACATCTTTACACACCCATCTTCACACACACACAACAACACATCTTAACACACACACACGAGTAAATAATAAGATTTTACACACACACACAACAACACATCTTTACTAACCCACACACACACACAACAACACATATTAACTCACCCATCTTCACACACACACACACACACAACACATCTTAACTCACCCATCTTCACACCTACACCGTCCACATTGGCAGGTACCCTTGTTGGAACATACACTGGGTCCCTGTTGGTGGTGTTGTTGGTCCTGTTGTTGTTGGTGGTGGTGATTGGGTTGTATACAAGTGCTGGTATCTGTAGGACACTCACACGCTTCACCAATGTACCCCTGGCGACACATACAGGCACCACACCTACACTGTCCACGAGAGGGGCCTCCACACGACATGCCATCATACCTATAGACATCCACAAATACGGTATTACATTATTTTTGTTGTTTATTATTATGACAACTATAGACACACATGGGAGAAAATGTTTAAGAGGGTGTAGGAGTAGGGGACAGACAGGCTTGGGGGGGACTGGGGGTGGATGTGGGAATAGGGGGACAGGCTTGCGGGGGACTGGGGGGGATGTGGGAATAGGGGGACAGGCTTGGGGGGGACTGGGGGGGATGTGGGAATAGGGGGACAGGCTTGGGGGGGACTGGGGGGGGATGTGGGAATAGGGGGACATGCTTGGGGTGGGTAGAAAGCCAGTCCCCTATTCCCATACCCCACACGACATGCCATCATACCTATAGACAGACATGCAGATATATCACATTATTATTTTTTATTATTACAAGCACTGGCATCGCCATCCACGGCTACACAGTGGGTGCTTGGCCTGCGGCGCTGCTCGCTGCGCTCGTATGTAAAAAACATTAAAAAAAAGTAAGGTAAGAACATATATACTTACACACATACACACACTATATACTTACACACATACAGTACACACACACATACACAATTAACATATTTACTTACATATATAGTTACACTTAACACCTATATATACTTACACTTAACACCAATATATACTTACAATTAACACCTATATATACTTACACTTAACACGTATATATACTTACACTTAACACCTATATATACTTACACTTGACATCAATATATACTTACACTTGACATCAATATATACTTACACTTAACACCTATATATACTAACACTTGACAGGTATATACTTACACTTGACAGGTATGATCACTACATTGACAGTAGCTTCCATAGTGGTCCCATTGACAGCGACAGTGACCACAACTACAGTCTCCATGTCCACTACACACCTGTCCTTCCTCCCCCCTACAACCCTCCACACCTGTAGGACATGTGTGGTCAGCTCCTTCCATCACCAACACTACGCCACCTCCTCTCATATGTGGACTACTGGATTGTCGACCATTATTCTGTGTGTGTATAGATAAATAGATAGATAGATAGATGGATAGATAGATGGATTAGTGGACCATTATTCTGTGTGTGTATAGATAAATAGATAGATAGATGGATTAGTGGACCATTATTCTGTGTGTGGAGGGATAGATGGATGGATTAGTGGAGGGATAGATGGATGGATGAATGGTGAGTGTAAATAGATAAGGTATGGATGGATGAGTGGTGGGGGAGATGAATGAATGGATGGATGTATAGATGGATGGATGGATGTATAGATGGATAGATGGATAGATGGATGGATGGATGGATGTATAGATGTATAGATGGATGGATGGATGGATAGTGTTAATAGATAAGGTTTGGATATATGCATAGTATATACGTGAAATGTATACACACACGTACAGAACACATGAAATTTATACACACTCATACGCACGTGAATGTTTTAATTATACACACACATAGATACGTGAATATGTTACTTACACACACACACACAACACACACACACATACACGTGATCTTTTTATGCCAGGCTGATAAAC
>JAWZYT010006054.1:0-34328 GCA_034508575.1 Petrolisthes manimaculis
TCTCTCTCTCTCTCTCTCTCTCTCTTTCTCTTCTCTTTCTCTCGTAGGAATCAGTAGCATCCAATTCATCCACACTACATGAATGACCTCTTCTATTGGGCGGATTCCACAGTGGGCCTGGTTTGTTATGATCCTCCCCAACCAACCAACCACACTTGTCAGGCTTAGGGTCGATTCCACAGTGGCATTGGTTTGTTAAGATGCTCCCCAACCAACCAACCAACTACACTTGTCAGGCTTACTTATATCCAACAAACTCAGTATCCCTATCTACAAAATCTGTCAGGTAGTTCCAATTTTACCATAGTTTCATAGTGGAGTCATTAAATTCATCCAATAATTCACACACAAGTCATTTACACAGTTCAGTTTCTTTTCGTTAGTGTGTTTACAAACCAAAACAAACACTGTGGAATCGGCAATTAGTCATAACAATCACGAGGTTAGTTTAATGACATACAGTAAATCACGCCTATCTATTAAATGCATCAGGATTATATTATTAGCATCCTTATCTTTCTAATCTTACCTCTAGCTGAATTCATGGATCTAACCTTCGAGTGACTCAGACTAAATAAATAAATACATAGCCTATATTATGGTGAAAGAAAACCAATTGTACAGTATTTCCATCATCTCCAGAAATTAATTATAATAAAAAAATAAATAATATGAAGGGAAACGTATGACCTCTCGATTCCCATAACCCAGATAACCATAAAAGTGTCACATCATTCGCCGGAGGAAGCGTATTATGTGTGTGTGTGTGTGTGTGTGTGTGTGTGTGTGTGTGTGTGTGTGTGTGTGTGTGTGTGTTGCTCCGCCTCCCTAGCTTGACAAACCTGAAAATGGCTTGGTTTGATTTGACTTGGCATGACCCGTCTTGGCTTAGGGGTAGGGTTGGTTTGAGTGGGATGGGGAAGAAACATCAACTGGGCGTCCTGGCTGCCTCTCGTGTCACCTCACCAAGAACATCCGTGGTGTTGACGATGGTGTGGGTGGTGAATTCAGGCAGTACGACGGCTCTGTTTATTGTTTTGTCTATGCAGTCATGGCACCTGTACCAATCCATCGTACGCACCACGATGTATGTATATAAGGATAATATATGTATGTATGTATATAAGGATAATATATGTATGTATGTATATAAGGATAATGTATGTATGTATATATATAAGGATAATGTATGTATGTATGTATGTGTGGTATGTTAGAGAGCTGTTGGATGCCTGGTGGTGGGTGGAGATATGGTGATAACGAGGGTGATGCACAGCGGTGGTTCAGGGGGCCACGCTATAAAACCATACCACCCCTCGCATCACTGGCTACGCCAATTTTATAGCCATAGACAGATGGTACTAAGGGGCTATATAACCACATTGTTTTGGGTAGTAAATCTGAAGCAAAATGTATTCCTCCAAACTATACCAAGCAACAGGATACCCTTAGTTTTTCTTCATCTGGTGGATCTGTTTCCTAGCATACTTTGGAGGAATTAAGGCTCTACAATCTATCAAAAGTATTACTATCCCCTTAACGTTGCCAGTACGAGTAGATATTTGTCTGGATACGTTTACCTCCAATATTCTTTCTACATCACAGGGGCCATAAAATGTTCCGTTCCCCACCACGATACGTCCTCACCACAAGTGTCTGGCAGCAAGTTCAGGAGTCCAACTTGAATTATACGAACATGTCTAGTCGAAAAACAAAAACAAAAACCGGAAAAACGGAGGAAAAAAAAAAAGAGTATTGGACCCCATCTATGGATAATTGTAGTTCATTTCCATGTAAGGATGCTTCCAATACTTTTCTTTGCTGACTGTCCCTAGCAATGTTTCCATCATGCACCAAAGTATAATTATGTGGCCGAGCCTTCAACACATCGATGCATAGACGTGAGGAAAGTCTCGTATTCGCTCTAAACACTTCACAGAGCAAATGGTGCAGTTAATATAAGGGCAGCAGGTGTGAATGAGTGTCGCTGGTGAAGGCTGGCTTGTGTCTATTTTGTCAGCAGATACGGGGACAAGTTGTTTTAGCAGAGGCACAGTTAATGTCAAACAGACGAGGGGTAATATGCAGCGGCAGAGGCCAACACATACACACACACACACTCTCTCTCTCTCTCTCTCTCTTTCTCTCTCTCTCTCTCTCTCTCTCTCTCTCTCTCTCTCTCTCACACACACACACACACACACACACACACACACACACACACACACACACACACACACACACACACAGGACTGTACCTTGCTGTCACCTGTATATATAACTCTGCCTTGCTTGGGGACGAACCACTTGTACATTGCAGATCATATCATAATGGTGAACTCAAGCCTTACAAGTCTTAATTATATTATATTTTATTTTATTATTCTTACCTACGCTAGTGTACGACCAGTCTTTATATATATATATATAATGCAACTTACTTTTTCTTCAGTGAATAGAAACCGTTCAGACCTCCGCATCCTAAATGAACGAGCGTGCAAATTTTAGATATTGTGTGTGTGTGTGTTTTTTACCTTTGAAGTGTCCGAATCCTGAATAAGTGGCATTTAATCCTTGCATGACAGTGGGTGATGAAACCTGGTGAAGTCGAGACACCTTAAGAGGATAATAAATACACTTTTGGTTCATTGAAGCTCCTTGATTCTTCCAAAGTATGCCAGAAAACAGGACCAGATTGACAAGACTAATGGTGGTGTGTTGTTTGGAATTGTTTGGAGGAATCCGTTACTCCAGATTTAGCAGAACTGCATGTTAAACCCTCATAATCCCTGTCGACCAACCAATAATGTTCCGTCGCTAATTGTCTGACTGTTGTGGTCATGAAATCTGGACAAAATGAGGATATTAACTGTTAAAGACATAATATATGAGTGGTATTTGTCCTTCCCACTCACCCACCCACTCTATCTCTCCCCCCACCCCCATCCTCATCCAATCCCTCTCAACTCCATCTCCCCCCTCCCCACCCAATCCCATCTCAGTCCCATCTTAACAAACCCTCCCCCCCCCCCCCCCCGCTGCCCACAAGGTTATATAGGATGTAGATTGTGTGGCAGGAAAGGTGGGATGGGAAAGCAGAAGATTAAAAAAATGGCTGGAACGAAATCAAAAGTAAAATAGATGGATGGAACGAAAGGAAATGGAACAAATAGCTACGTGTGTGTGTGTAATAATAATAATAATAATTAACAGTACTAGTCTAAGTGTGTGTGTGTGTGTGTGTGTGTGTGTGTGTGTGAGAGAGAGAGAGAGAGAGAGAGAGAGAGAGAGAGAGAGAGAGAGAGAGAGAGAGAGAGAGAGAGAGAGAGAGAGAGAGACAGACAGACAGACAGACGAGGATAACAAAAGAGAGGGAAGGTGTAGGAAAAGTGGTGGTTGGAGTGTGAGAGAAACGGGATGGAAAGTAAAAACAAGAGGAAGAATAGGTTAGGAAAGAGGAGAAAATGATGAGAAGAAGTGTAGAGAGGTGGAGGGAAGGAGGGAAAGAAGGTAGAGGGCGAATGAGGAGAGGAAACAAGAAAAGGAAGAGAGGAAATGAAAAGAAGTGGAGAGAGGGGAAGGGAAAGAAGTTAAAAGACATATAATAAGGGTAGGAACAAGGAAAGGGAGAGGGGAAAAAAGAGAAGGGACAAGGAAAGGAAGAGAGGGAGGAAAAGTAGGTAGAGGACGAATAAGAAGGGTAGGAACAAGGAAAGGAAGAGGGGGAAAATGGGGACGAACAAGGAAAGGAAGAGATGGAAGAGAATAGAATTGAGGATATATATGTGTTTTCATTAAAGCATTTGGTAGAGACGATCTGTTTAGGGTTAAGATTAGATGTCTCGTAGGGACCCTAATGTTGTGACTCTCTCTCTCTCTCTCTCTCTCTCTCTCTCTCTCTCTCTCTCTCTCTCTCTCTCTCTCTCTCTCTCTCTCTCTCTCTCTCTCTCTCTCTCTCTCTCTCTCTCTCTCTCTCTTTCTTTCACAACTTTCTAAAAATAAATGTGTAGCTTTCTCCTCGTTTTCTACCAACTTTCCCCGTTCTTTCTCCTTTTACTCATATTCCCTTCTTCGCTTCTATACCTCCTCCTCCTCCCTCTCTTTACCAATTTTAATAAAACAGTACTTCGTGTTCTCTTTCTATAAACATAACCTTTCTCTTTTCTTTTCCGTGTGTCTATCTCATTCTATTTGTTTTGATAACATGAGAAACAACGTAATGGAGAAAATAAGAAAGTGTGTGTGGAGAGAGAGAGAGAGAGAGAGAGAGAGAGAGGAGGAAGAGAAAGGAGGGAGAAGTAACGGTGACTCAAGGTTACAGTGTCACACTTAGAAACTCACCCCCTCCCACATCCACACACCCCTCCCCCATCCACACACCCCTCCCTCATACACACACCCCTCCCCCTCCCTCACACCCCTCCTTCCCTTATCTGCTATGCTCCCTACCCTTCCTCCCTCTCTCCCTTTCCCTCCCTTCCCCCTTCCCCCCTCCCCTTCCCTCATCTCTTCTCCCTTTCTCCCCCTCCCCTTCCTTCATATCTTCTCCCTTTCCCCATTCCCTCATCCATCCTCCCTCCTTTCATCTTTTTCATGTCCTCTCTCCCATTTCGTTGTTTCCACCCCAACTTAAATTTGTCTTTAACTTGTCCCCTTCATTCATACATTTTTGCCTCAGAATAAAGTTAAGTAAAGAGTTAAGGGGATATAGTACAAGTGGTGGTAAATCAGAAGCAACTTATTCCTCCAAACTTTTCCTTGGCTCAACAGACCACCATTATTTTTGTTAATTCATCTGGTTCTTGTTTCCTGGCATACTTTGGAGGAATCAAGACGCTGGAATGAACAGAAAGTATATCATCCCATTTAAGTGTGTAATACCGAACCTGAAACACACATATATACAGTATATATATAATAGTGAACATGATTCTCTCAGCCTTACTGTATGATTACTTCTCGTAGTTTCAGAATGAGTAAAGATGTGAAAGTTGATAAGAGATATGTTTTTTTTTTTTCATCCACCGTTAAACAAATGGATATATTATTATTATACGATAGTGCAGATGATGATGGCAATCCTGTGTTTCTCAAAGTATGGGTCTTATCTCTCTCTCTCTCCAAGTTATTTCATTCCTTTTTGTTGATTATTTCCTGAAGGTGTACAAGAGGCGTGTCGACTCCTGCATGAGGTTCAGTGAGGTTAGATTTTTGGTAAGATTGAGAAAACATGAGTTTACACGTTTGGAGGAGGTTAGATAAGAAGGTATGTGGAAGTAAGGTGAGGAGGTTGAGATTGAGGTTAGGTTTGGATAAGATTGAGATAACTTGGGTTAAATGTTTGGAGGAGGGCAGATGGAGGTCAACAGGTCGGGAGATTAGTGAGGTTAGGTTTGGGTAAGATTGAGAGACCTTGGGTCAAGGTTTGGGTGAGGTTAGAGGAAGTGTGTGGAGGTCAGGTCAGGAGGTTTGGGGTTGAGGTTAGGTTTGGATAAAAATGAGAAAACTTGGGTTTAGGTTTGGATGAGGCCAGACAGACGTGGAGGAGGTAAGTGGAGGTCTATGGAGGTAAGGGTTGAGGTTAGTGAGGTTAGAGGAGGTGTGAGGAGGTAAGTAAGGTCAGGGGGTTGGAGAGGGTGTGTGTGGAGGTAAGGTCAGGAGGTTAGGGTTAGGTCAGGGGGTTGAGGTTGAAGTTAGGCTTAGGTCAGGGGGTTGAGGTTGAAGTTAGACTTAGGTCAGGGGGTTGAGTTTGAGGTTAGGGTTAGGTCAGGGGGTTGAGGTTAAAGTTAGGCTTAGGTCAGGGGGTTGGGGTTGAGGTTAGGCTTAGGTCAGGGGGTTGGGGTTGAGGTTAGGCTTAGGTCAGGGGGTTGGGGTTGAGGAGTGTGTAAAGACTGAAGAGGAACATAGGAATTATGAGGAATCCCGCTGTTCTCTACTTGTTCAAAATGTCTTACCTCTGGGCATCGTTAACTTATAAATATAATTGTATGTCTCTTTCTTTTATCTTCTTTATGGCTTACTAAATATATTTATATATATTTTTTTTAGCTCACTATATATAAATATTTTTTTTTTCGTCATCTTAACACCATACTAGGTAGATTCTATAATATTAATCAGGTATCAAATATCAGGTAGACAACTGTAATGTACATTACATGGGTATTATGTGGTTACTTTAATTTTATATATTTGTGTTTTATTGTATACATACTTGTCTGACTTGTTTATTTTAGTTTCCTGTTTGTTTTTAATTTCCTTTTGATTTTACGTTATAAATTAATTTGTCTAAACATTTTCTGGTTTAGGAAGCTCACAGACGGCATCTTTAGTGTTTTTCATTTGAATTATGGTCCCCTACTGCTTCATATTTGAAAAAAAAAGTACATGATTCCCTGCATCTTAAGTCGTTGGTAATCTCTCTGATATTTGAGTCCTGAGTGACGAACCTATGAATAGTCTCGACATTTTTTTTTATTTAGGCCTATTGGCTTTGGATTAATAATACGTGTGTGCTTTTTTGTGGGATGCATTCTGAGCAGGGTTTTTTTTTTTTTTTTTTTTTTTTTTTTTTTTTTTTTTTTTTTTTTTTTTTTTTTTACACTAAGGATCAATAGTTCTGTCCTGATCCGAGACACAACATGAATCTTTACCAAACCTCATTACATATCCCACTCCTCCCGAATCACTTCAGTTGGTCAGTTGGTAGAGATTCATATCGTGTCTCAGATCACTACAGAACTATTGACTCCCAGTGTACAATTACGGACAGTAATATATGAGACCTGGTGGCTTTTGATTCATCCTGACTAGGCCACGAAACAAGCTCTTTCATTGTAGGTTGTGTTTCGTGGCAATGTTTGAAGGACTTACCCAAGATCTGTTTAGATCTTGGACTTACCAACCTCCACTTTTCTAACTACATCACAAGGTTTTGTCCTGAAGGGTGACTCGCACAGACCACCAACACGTGAATGATTTTGCAGTACCTCATAAATATAATTGAGGGGGTTGAGTTGACATAAGGTGTTGTATGATTATATTTTGATATGACATGGATTCATTTACACGATGGAAGGAAAGTGTCGGTGATTATTTGATGACTGTGGCTGTACATGACTAACTACTACGACTACATGTAATCGTATTTTATATCACCGTACTGTTATTCTCACCGCCTACTAACAACTTCCAACCAACCAAAACAAGACAAGATAAGACTGCAGCATTGCCCGTTAGTGTAATTCATCCTGCTGCACCACAAGGGTTAAATCCAGATGATGAAATTCGAACAGGTTTTTATAGGAGAGCATCGACTAGTTCTGGGTGTGGGTGTGGGAGGGCGTGGGTGTGGCTGTATGAGGATAGACAATGGCGGGTGTGGACGGGTAGAGGTGTTCTCATGTGGTGTGGGTGGAGTCGAGTGCATGCCATGGGTTAGGGATGGGTCTTGTGGGTATGGTTTGACCGACGTGTGTGTGTTGGGGGGGGGGGGGAAAGTAATGACTGTGCTCGTGCTTGAGTGGGTGTTTGTTTGTTTATATGTGTGTGTTTGGGGGGAGGTGAATGCAGGATTTGGACGGATTTTACCGTGTGTGTGTGTGTGTGTGTGTGTGTGTGTGAGCGAATGTGGTGGAAATTAATGAATGTGGGTATGGAGGGGGGAGTGGAAGAATGGGAGGATTGTAACGAGTGTGTGTGGGTGAAAGTGTGGGTGTGGAGGGGGATGGAGGTGAATACAGGATTAGAAGGAATTTAAGGAGTGTGTGTGTGTGTGTGTGTGTGAGTGTGGTTTGGTTTGGTTATTGGGGTTTAATGCCTATCAACTTCGTAAAAATCATTAAGGCAAAGTACTTCTAGAGGTGATGTGCATATAGAGTGTGTGTGTGTGTGTGTGTGTGTGTGTGTGTGTGTGTGTGTGTGTAGGCGGGAGTGGATGAATGCTGAAATGTATAGGCTATAGTTGTCAGCAGATAATAGTTTGTTTGGTTGGCAGGAAAACTACAACTACAAGCCACCTTCTTGGTTTCGAAAAATAGGCTTCATAAACCAATTTTATTTATATATATATATTTATTCGTGAGACCCGGATACACAACAACGCTTGGAAGGCAGGACACCATAAGGAAAGTATACCGAGACACACTGGACAATGCAGTTACTATCCTACTTACAGGTTTCTTGTTCCTATGAGACTCCTATAACCACACCTCCTTTATGATTCCCCATTACACACAGTCAGTCAGGCCCATCATCAACCCAACCCATCAGGACTTGTATAGCAAGGCAGATACATAATTTTGCTTTCAGATCAAGTTTGTTTTCTTCCCATTATTTTTATTTGGGGAGTAGGCTAGGCTATATAGTACAGTTTTTTTTGTTGGTGGTAAATATATCTGGAGCAACTGATTCCTCCAAATTATTCCAAGCAGCATGATACAATTATATTTATTCATGGGTTCTGTTTCTTGACGTACTTTGGAGTAATCGAGGCGCTCCAATGTACCAAGAAGTATATTATATGATTATACTCCCTGAAGTTTGATTGTGGTAACTTATTTGCATAGATATTGGGTCCAAGACTGTATTAAACCATGAAAGAAATGATGAGTTATGACCCCATTATATTATTGTTTTATTGTGTGCGTTATGGGGGTGCGGGAGTAGGGGACAGACTTGGGGGGAATGGGGGGGTGCAGAAATATGAGGACAGGCTTTAGGTGGGTAGAAAATGGGTAGATGTGGGTCCACGAGGCAAGTCCCGTACACACACACACACACACACACACACACATTCACACACACACACACACATTCAGAAATAGGACACTGTAACTCCAGTTGTGATAAGTAGGTGATATTGGGGAACCTCACCAGACTAGTACAAATAAGGTCAGTAGGGATGTTACGGCTGCAGAACAATAAAGACTTGGTGGGAGAAACCAGGTCACAGGAGCAAATATACAGTCATACCATTATTACCCTAATTTCCGATTCGGTGATTAAATGTATCTGTTCCCTATACTGTTAATTTATCATCCGCCCATTTAAGGACAAAGTTCACAGGGACATATTGTAATAAAGGAATGGTGATATAGCTGCCTCGTATTAATAACGACTACATTACCCATTGAATGACGTAGGATTATGTTCTTGGTCATGTATGGCTGGCAGGATTTGGTGTGATAATGTTTAAGCTGAACTCTTGGACGAATGAATACATCTGATAATGTTCATGTGGTAAGTGAGTCCGTAAATATACACTTTGTGACCTCGAGATATGACGATTTGGGTTACGTCTGCTTTGCAAGTCTTCATATATATATTAAAGCTTTTTTAAATGACGTATGTAAAATGATGTGACGGAAATCATTGGACATTTTCACAACATTCCTTCACTGATGCTCCTCCTGTTGTCATGCAGGAGTTGTATCCAAGTAAAGAAGATTAATATTGTTTTAGCCAAAATTGAAACTCATATGAGCATCATAAATAAGTGAGGGGGTTAAAATGTTGGACTCTCAGGTTTCTTTGGTAATCTATCTAGTCCCCGACACCCTCATCAAGTTGGGTCGCCTCGAACAAACCACCTCCTAAACCTTGCTACCCTTCACCTTCACATTATTCTTTTCCAACACTCTCGTATAGGCTCGTATATAGATAGATTTTTTTCAATGTAATGCTTGTTGTTAGACTTGTGATAGTAGATGGTCTGCTTCATAAAATAGTTGTATGGCTATTGATCGAGTATATTGTTGGGATTATTAAAATATCTTAGACATCTAGGGTTGCTTCTGAACTCAACTATTAGACGTTTGAATTAAGTTAACAATTATTCATATAAAATTTGTACGTAATCTATGTGGTTGTCAAAAAATCGAGTAGCCTGTGTTCCTATTCTAAAAGATTTTCTTATATATAGTATTATATTATTCCAAAACTAATCATCTTTCAGTGTTTGCTGGGATGCCTTAAGGGGGTAATACACTTTTGGTACATTGGAGTGCCTTGATTCCTCTAAAGTATGCCAGGAAACAGGACCAGATTAGCGAAAATAATGGTATTTTGTTGCTTGGCATAGTTTGAAGGAATCATTTACTGCAGTTTTATCAAAAGTGTATTATCCTCATAATTAAGAAGTTTTAAACACAATTAAGAAATGTTTAGTTGTTTACAGCATCCCTCAGCTTGATTTTTTTTTAATGGATGCAAATATTAACTTTCCAGACAATCTTATATGAGGAAATCTTTGACAGTATTTGTGTTGGTAATGATGACTTGGATCTCAGTAACATAACCATAAAAAAGGAGTAACTGATAACACCACAACACAACACAGGTGATTGGATTGTGTTCATAGTGGTGAGTAGTATATGTAAATCTTAGCGGTGTGTTGCTATGATGGTTATGGCACTATTTTGAGCCTAATAGTACCATACTTAGAACCACAGAACCATATATAGACTGTGCTTAGAACATCTGCTGTGAATTATTAACGAAGTGTTTTTCAATCTTTTATATACTGTACATACGTGGTATATCCTCACTCCATGGGAAGTGGGAAAAAACAACCAACTTTTTCCTGTGGTTATCTAAATTCATGAAATTAGACATGAATTATTAATATTTGTTCCTCTAACTTGAACTGGTGTAACATATACTTTTATTGAAAGGATAACTATAAAGTACTGGGTATCTAATTTGTGACAATCAAGTATTAGGTATCTAATTTGTCAACTCCATAATACTGGCAGAGTGTACAGTGTGTGAAAGCAAACCAAATTTTATTACTATTACAGCATCATTATTTCGTCTCGGCCAGAAAACGATAAAGATTAGTTTATAAAAATAATTGTCCTCCCCGGCGGGGAATCGAACCCCGGTCTCCCGCGTGACAGGCGGGGATACTCACCACTATACTACCGAGGAAGTGAGAAATAGTAAACCAGAAAACTGTTCCAATAATACTTCAGCTACATAATTATCGACTTGTTTATTTGTTTGGATATGTATTGTGTATTGTATGTCAAGAGTGAGTGTGTTATGATGATGATGATAGTGAAATAACAACAGAGGGAGGTAAGATGAACGAATCCAGTGTAGTAGTAGTAGTAGTGGTGGTGGTGGTAATGTTCGTACGTCTGGCATGATGGTCGACCTTTTCATTGCCAAGGTCAGTGGTAAAAACAAAGATGGATGCCGCATGCTCACAGATCCATATTTATCACACACCATTTCTCGTTCCACCTCCATAGTTTTGCTTTACTCTGTTATCGTTATGTATAGGATAAATTTTGATGCTATCGAAGGTAAGATGAGTTGAGGGAGACAGTGTGTGGGAAGGGAGAGTAGGAGATTATTGGAGAGGTTGGTGAGAAGTGGCATTGTGTGGGAGAAAGTATCGAGTGTAAGGGAGAGAGCGCGTGGCTTGTCAGGGGGAGAGGGGGGGGGGAGTGTGAGAGAGAGAGAGGTTGTGGGAGAGCTAGTAGGAGGGACAGGAAGGGATGGGGGGGGGGGTTGATAAGCAGGGGAGTGATGTAGCGTAAGAGGAATGAGTGGTGTTGCAGGAAAAGGAAAGGATAGTTTAAATAGAGAATAGCATAACGAAGGAAGGGGTCAGAAATGTAGATGTTTGTATGAGAGAGAGAGAGATATGTAGGGAGACTTGGTGGTGTTTGCCAGTGAGAGAGAGAGTGGGGCAGGGGTGTGGGTTGGTGGGTGAGTGAGGGGACGGAGAGAAAGAGGAAGGGAGAGAGTGTAGGGCAGGGGTGCGTGAGTGAGGGGAGAGAGAGTGTGGGGCAGGAGGGTGAGGGGAAGGGGAGAGGGCGGAGCGGAAAGGTGAGGGAGGACGAAGAGAGAGAGCGAAAGAGAGAAAGCCTAGTTGACTATACTGTACGTAGGAAAGTTGGTAGTGGTGCAGTGGGTGGAAGAGAGTTAAAGGAGAACTAACTGGTAGACTCATGATGGAAAAAAACAACCATGGAAATAGATTGAATGAAAGAACGACAACATTGGATGACATAACGATATAATTGAATGAAAGATATGTATAAGTGAATGAAAGATGAAATTGAATGACATAACGATAGAATTGATTGAAAGATAGATATTAAAAGTGGATGAAAGATAAAATTAAATGAAAGATAAATTGGATGAGAGAACGATGGAATTGATTAGAAGATATCTATAAGTGACAGATAAATTTGGATGAGAAAAAGATAAAATTGAATGAGATAAAGATAAATGAGAGAGAGAGATAAGATTAAATGAGAGAAAGATAGAATTGGGAGAGCAACGAGGGTCATATATTTAAAGACGGAAAGCTAAAATTGGATGAGAGAAAAATATAAATGAATGAGAGAAGGATAAAATGAGTAAAAGACATAATTGGGAGAGCAACGAGAGTAATATAATGGATGGAACAAGGGAAAGATTATGATTGGGAGAAGGGAGTAAAGTTAGGTTTGGGAAAAATAATAATAATAATAATATATAAATTGGTTACGGTAGATATCAATCCTTTACGTACTTACATACTTTCACCATTAATTAAGTCATGTGTGTGTTTCTATACGTCACAATATCAGAACACAAATATTATCACACTGACCTCAGGAATAATTTTACACGAGTAATTTGCAAAGCTTATTATAATAACACTGAAGCATTTTATTTTTATTTTTTTAACCTCGTGTTTTAATTTTTGTAGATTTCTATTATATACACTTTTTATACAATTAACTTTGACTATCATATTATATTGAACATTTTTATTATTGTAGATTCAGTGAAAAGTGAAGATATATAGCCTGTGTTGCCTCATCCTTGTGAAATACTGTATATATATCCTCTTCTTGTCAATAAATGTTAGTTGAATTTTGTTACACTGCAGAAGAAGGTGGCGGAGGGGAAGAGGAGGGTAAGAAATAGTGTGTGTGTTGATAAAGAGGGGAGTAAGGGAAGGTAAGATTAACTATAGAGAGGAGGGTAAGGAATGGTGTGTGTGTGTGTGTGTGTGTGATAAAGAGGGGAGTAAGGGGAGGTAAGATCGACTATAGAGAGGACGGTAAGGAATTGTGTGTGATAAAGAGGAAAGTAAGTGGTGGTAAGATTAACTATGGAGAGGAGATGACAACATTGTGCTGGACTGAGGCAGAATTCATGGAGAAGGAGGAGGAGGGATTGACTCGTGGTGGGGAAGGAAGGAGGAAATTGCGTGATGTATTGGAGAGGGAAAGGAAGGGTGACTGAGGAGGAGGAGGAGGAGGAGGAAGAAAGGAGTAGGCGGAAGCGAGAAAAAATAATATAGCTTGGAGGAAGAGATGGATGGACATGTGGTACAGTAAAGTTCAAATGTACACACACACACAGAACAACATCATCATCAGATTGACCAACTGAACAAGGATACTAGATGTGATGTAAATGTATGTATGTGAATTATTTAAGAGCAATGTAATATACTGGAGCTACAGACCTATAAAACCCTATACTACTGTACTGTACACCATATTACAGCCAGTACACTTATTACTTTTTTCATGTCCTTTAATTATACTTGTAAATGTTTTGACTTTCTGGACATGTATTTCATAATAAGGGGCAGCATATTTGATCAAGTATATACTGTACAGTCGGCGGCAAGAGTCAAGTCGCCTCACTTACCTCTTTTTGAATGATAACTCAAATACTAATCATGGGACGAACACATTCACTTTCCAGAATAACAATATCCAAGTGGCGAATGAATAAGCTTCTCTGGTTCTTCAGTTTAGAGCCCGTGAAGATTAATAATATAATAATTCCAAACTCAACTTCACGACTTGGCAGATCTGGCCACAGAACTTTTGCCGCCGACTGTACATACGCCATTATATAATATCCTGAAGGTTATATATTATGGTTTGTACGAGTACTTGCCAATGACTTCTGTATTATCGTACTGGTGTAGTATTGTCAAATGTAAAATTGTTATAAATTCGTAAGATTGTTGTATAGGCAAAGTGTGTGAACTGAATTTGTATGTTTATTTTTTTTTTCAAATTCTCTTTCCTATCTTATCCAGCCATTGATATGAACCAACTAACCAACCAACCACGTGAATATGTATGAGAAAAACCCTTGTGCCCTTGTTGTCATTTTAGTTGTCATTTTTCTCCCACTATCCCCGAATGACAACAAAGATTGATTGCTGAGGTGAGTGAAGGAGGCATGAAGTGAGAAGCGGATCTAGAGGCGAGGAGCAAGAAAGAGGAGGGAGGGGAGGGAGGAAAAGGAAGGGAGAGAGGGTTAGGGGATGAAAGAAGCGAAGGGGAAGGAGAGGCAGGCAGGGAGGTATAGATAGAAGAGAATGGATCTGAGAGGGTGAGGTAATGAAGAAAAGGCAAAGAGAAGCTTGGAGGCAGAGACAGAGGAGTAGTAAAGGAGGATAAAAGGAAGGACTAAAGGGAAGGAAGACATAAAAATGGACTAAAGAGAAAAGGAGTCGTGTTAAAGTACACTTTATTCCCGTAGTAAATAAAGATCCCAGTAAACACACAGACTTGACTGAGACAGACGAAACAAAACATCAAAAGAACACACGCCTGAGGGAGAAAAGAGTACAGTAAACGAGAGAGGGACATTACCGAAGAATGAGTAAAGTCGCGTAACATGGGGAGAAAGGAGAGTGCGTAATAGTAGTAGTGGTGGAGGGAGGGATGACAGGGGAGGGGAGGGGGGGAGAGATGGCGTCCCTAGCGTAGGTTACCAAGGAGAAGGCTGCGTGTGAGTAGAGGAAGCAGCGTGGGTCACAGGCGGATCAATCCAGCTTTTGTTTACATCGTTTTGGGAGGTTCCGACAGGGATGTGAACTCGACTAGAACTATATTTTCTGTGCCTGTTTATTAAAATATGTATTGAACGTGGTTGTATGTATATATGACTGTTGAGGCTTCATTTTATATATAAAGATGACTGCTTTAAAAGTATTATGCTTATAGAAAATGATGCAAGATCCGTGACGAATCCGGTCCCACAACATCCTGGCACTATTATTTTCATTACAGATAGTGAGTGGCCTTATACATAACACGTATTAAAATATGTAGGCTGTCATTCATTATTTTTCCTCTTATTTTTTGTTATCTACTCACAGCAAGAAGATAAATGTTAATAATGTGTACATATACTAGTAATACAGTACACACAGACGTACGCACCTCCAGCTTTAGGTCTATTATGGTTCTACTTGAATAACTACGTTTCTACTCCCTGTGGTCTCATGCATATGTTTCCATCACTACACATTCACTCGTTCGTCTTGTATTGTATGTTGTTCATCCTTCTGTCCCGACACAAACACACATAAACATACCCTCCTCTCTTCCTCTCCTACACTCTTATCTTATTTAGCTGTTATATGCCTACTCTGAACCTACCACTCCCCTATTCAATCGTTATACTCCCCCACCACCTACACCACTCCCCTTCGTGCTCTCTCTCTCTCTCCCTCTCTCTCCCTCTCTCTCTCTCTCTCTCAGACACACAAGTAAATATCATGAACAAGAGCATTAGAAGTTACCCCTTTTATACATGTGACATTTGAGAAAGGTGACACAAGTTCGGCACACAGAAATTGGAAATGCCAGGAGATATTTAAAAAACAATGAATATATCTATCTTGAATTTTCGTGAACCAAAATAGGATTGATATGCCTGAGTGGAGCTTGAGTACAGAATATACAGAATATATATTGTAGTGTAGTGAAAGCGTTGTACAACATTACACTTGGATACCATAGTCTGTAGCCCACCTGAATCGAAGCCGAGATCTGAAGCAGGCTGTTTCTGGACGACAGCCCACCCAAAGCCTAGCTAGGTCCATTGGTTCAAGATGTGTGTGTGTAGCCTCGTGATGGTTTGGGTTGGCTGTCGTCCAGAAACCGCCTACTTCAGATATCGGGCTATGACTCCACTGGGCTAGATCTAGACTATGGTATCCGAGTGTACACGTCCCACAAGCTTAGCCCTATACTCCACCTTTAACACGGGTATACGGGATCTAAGGTTGCTACAACATGCCGTCTTTAATTTCACTTCTCTGTGGTTACCTGCAGTTTTAAATTATAGAGTAACATATCAGACCAAGCACATAGATGCACCGAAAATGTTGTATGTTTTAAATACCACAAAAAAGGAAAACAAAACGAGTCATAGAAAGAGGAAACAAAGAAAAATTAGACGAATTATCAGGTATATACTAAAAACTACGAGTAGGCTAATAGCTTGTTTTTATATATATTGTTTGTTCATGTATCTTTTTACTGTAATGAAAAGAGAATGTGGACAATTGGGTTAGGTATAATGTGTAATTGGTAGTGAGTATCTTTGTAATAGTGTACTTGTCATTTATTTTCTTTTATGTTGTATGTTGTTGTATTATGTTTTATGTTGTATAATTGTATGGTCACTCGTGTATTACATCGACCCTGGGAGTACTTGGCTATAGATACAGGTCCACTAACACTGGGTTTCTCTGTGTATTACACAGTAAGTTTGTTTTCCTGCAACTACGGTATTACTGACTTAAGCAGAATTCTGTTATGGGGGTATGCAAGCGTTTCACCTGACCTGAACACACACACACACACACACGCACACACATATATATATATATTGCACATACATATTCAAAACACACTCTTGTAACAATAAGTCATCATCATCATCATATACAGTAAAGTGTACTATAGGTTACAGGTAAGGTTACAAGACAACTCCAACATATTAACATAGTAACGAACAATATGACATAATTTTGATGTATACTGTAGTATGACAATAATGACAATATGATATACGATAACAATAATGTGACATTATAACGAAAAATATAACCTAATCAGAGTTTTGGTTGATAGGTCCAGATCGTATTCAACAAATAATAATAATAATAATAATATATAAAATTGTTAACGTTAAATTGTTGGTTATTCATAGTTAGATTATTAGTTAATTGAGTGAAGTGAACGATCAATATAGACAATTGGGAAAGTGAGCGGAATGTTCAGTAAATTAAAGTTAACCCCACCGTAAATATACTGTAAATTAGTTTTGTAATATTTTGTTACATGTCTGCCAGGCTGTTGTTTACATATTGTAACCGTGTTATGACAGTGTTACCAATTCGTGTTATGACTGTTACCAATTCGTGCATTAGTATGAAATCCAGCCAAGTTTAGTGAAGAAAGCTTTTAAGGGGATAGTATACTTTTGTTACATTGGAGTGCCTTGATTCCTCCAAAGTATGCCACGAAACAGAATTAGATGGACATATTTAAATATAATACAGTTCTGTTGCTTGGAATAGTTTGGAGGAATCAGTTACTCCATATTTATCAGCAATTAATTATGTTTGTTATTCGTGTTTTCCGTATAATTTTTGTTAGCTGTGTACCTCATACGAATTTCCAAATTTAAGTGGGGTAATTCACTTTTGTTACATTGGAGTGCCTTGATTGATTCCTCCAAAGTATTATGCCAGGAAGCAGAACCAGAAAAGCAAAAATAATGGTGTTCTGTTTTTGCTTGGAATAGTTTGGAGGATTAAGTTGTTCCAGATTTATCAACACAAAATTTCCCCCTTAATATTCGAAGTCATAATCTGGCTGAAAAGTTGGAATGTATGTAGTGTAAAAAGTGACAGGGTGTATAGAAGGTGGGAAGTATTTGGGGTATATAATTATAGTATGAGGGTTTAGTTTAGTGTGTAGAACAGAACGACTGCTTTTCAGAATTCGTTTATTCCCAGAACCACATCGTTATGGAATGTACAATACTTCCTCAAAACTGCCTTCCACCAGTTTTTAATCTTCAGTCATTTAAGTCCAACTGTTACAGACACTATATGAATGAAGGACTTTGTTTTCATTGTTATTGTTTTTCCTTCCTTATTCCGATTCAATATAGGGGAAAAATGATGAATATTAATAGGATGCATGTAGTGTGAGTAGGGTTAGAATGAAGAATGAGAAGTGCTGGTAGGGTGTAGTAGGGTATGCATGAAAAAGATGACATAATGAGGTGTAGGAGGGTGAGAAGTGGCAAGTTGTAGTGTGAGAAATGATATAAGAGTGTATACATTTATAGTGTGAGAAATGATAGTGTATAATTTTATACTGTGAGAATTGGTAGAATATGTAGTGAGAATTGATAGGGTATGTGGTGAGGAGAGAGAGAGAGAGAGAGAGAGAGAGAGAGAGAGAGAGAGAGAGAGAGAGAATACATAATGAGTTTAGAGTTTTGAGGTGTCAGGGTGTAAAGAAGGTGAGTGTCATGTGAATGGTATATTAGATTAGGTTATAAGTTAGGTAAGGTAAGGTAAGGTACAGACTGGATGGAGTATATATATCACAGGGGTGGGATAGTGTAACCTTCCTCCCTCTCTCTCCCCACTTCATAGCTTCATGATGGAGTGAAGGGAGTAAGTAAGTAGTAAGGTCTGGTGAGTGAGAGGCTGTGGCTGGGGTGAAGGGGAGTGTAAAAGTTGGGGTGAGTGAGAGGTAGTGGATGGATGGATGGGGCTGTGAAGGAAAAAAAGGATGTGAAGTGAGATTTATATGGGATTAATGGTTGAAATGAATGGGGATGTGTGTGTGTGTGTGTGTGTGTGTGTGTGTGTGTGTGTGTGTGTGTGTGTGTGTGTGTGTGGAGACGTGATACATGGAATCGGTGACGTTTTTATGTAACACCCATGACTGTTTTTTATGTAGTGTCGTCGAACTCGATCGTGTGTGTGTAACTGAATGCACACAATACGATATATATATATATATATATATATATATATATATATATATATATACCTGTTCACATTCCCCGCGAAATGTTACGTGACCACAAACGATGGGTAAAAATAATAATAGAATCTCTTAGTCATATTCCTGCCTTACCGAAACATCTTCAAGCAGTTGCTGTGATGATGATAATAAAAATAATAATAAAGAAATGATTCGTTGGTCAATACGTTCTACACCAATCTTGTATTTATTTATTTTTTAATCGTGAGCACGTATGCAGCTATATGCATGTTTATTTTGGTACACACACACACACACACACACACACACACACACACACACACACACACACACACACACACACACACACACACACACACGATTTCGCAGTTGTGCTTTCATACATAGATATTTATATAGAGCATCCCATTCACTCTTACTGTTAAAATAATATCCCTTCTGTTTCATTCACACCAACACGTACCGATTCATATACATACATTCCATTGCAAGTGGTGTATGTGTGTGTGTGTGTGTGTGTGTAGGTTGGTGATGATGGGGTAGAATAAGGGGATATGTTACAGTGTTGGTAAATCTGGAGCAACTTATTCCTCCAAATTACTCTAAATAACCAACAAACAGACTAACCATTATTATTCCCAATCTGGTCTTGTTTACTTGTTTACATATACATACATTGGAGGAATCAGGCTCTCCAGTGTATCATCAGTGTATTAATGTACAGATCGTAAATTATGTACGTATCATTAGTATTATTATTTTTTAATTATTATTATTATTGTTATTATTGTCATTATTATTGTTATTATTGTCATTATTATTATTGTTTTTATTGTTATTATTATTATTAACGTATAATGTATTAGTGTATCGTTATCTTCTTCATACGTGAATGTAGACACACATATTCATACCACAATTATTCCTATACATTTATAAACATACATGTAGCCTATAGTGTACACATACTGTATACATACTTAGCAACAAAGAGATTTATATACATGCCTTGGTGTATATTATAAGGTATGGAGGTGAGGTAACCGGTGTATATATATATAACATTTCTGGCAGGCTCTCTCTCTCACCCTCACTCTCACATTCCCTCTCACTCTCACACACTCACTTTCACTCTCATTCACACTTTTACACCGAGGTTAGATACCACGACAACGATGTTAATATATTAATTAAAAGTTGAAAGGACGAAAACAATTAAAAACGATGTAAAAAGATTAAAAAAAAATAATAAATGGGTAAATAAATAAAAATATGAATAAAAAAAATAGTACGATAAAAGTTGTAAATTTTTGTGGTGAGGTAAAAAAAAAAAAAAAAAAGTGTTTGGGATTAATTGGAGACAAGTGATTCCTCCAAACTGTGCCATGAAACAGAATGCCTATAATTATATTACTTGGTTTTGTCTGTTGCGTGACATCGTTTGCAGGATTCGTCGTTATCCCTTTTTAAAGTTAGACTGACCCAGGAGAAAGAAGACTGAGGCGACCCGTGCACTTCTAAGGGACCCTGTGATGTAGTCAGACAATTGGAGGTAAATGAGTCCTTCAAATATTGCCACGAAACACCACCTATATATTGTAGAAGGGGCGGAATGTTTCGTGGTATGGTCAAGGTGGAATCAGAGGCCTTCAATTCCCACCCATATACGATCACAGGGTACTTAAGCCATATTGTTGACAAGGCCTGTTTATATGAATAGGCCTTGATTGTTGGGCCAGTGTTTGCTACAGAATATTTTAATAATGAGATTAAAATGTATGTTGAGATGGATCGGTAATTATTAAATGGCAAACTTTGTTATTAAAATTCATAGTGGAATTTGACTGACTGACAGATACAGACAGACAAGCAGGCAGGCAGGCAGGCAGAGAGACAGACAGAGATAGACAGGCAGGTAGGCAGAGAGACAGACATACATTATTATACATACACTATTATTTAAGAGAAATGAGAGTAGAGTTTTTCCATGTTAGGTTATGTGTTGTGTGAGTGTTGTACGTACGTGTATCACCAAGAGACGTGTATTATTATAACCTACGTGGGTCACTCATGGATTGCCACACCACCTCTTCTGTTTTGGGGAGTTACCATTGTTCTTGGATTATGTTTATGTACGTGGTCAGCAGGGCTCCACGTGGGTAGGTTATACACGTGTCTAAAACATTGCAAACCTTTACTTAGTCGAAGGTGATGACAAGTGTTAAGGCTTAATTGGAGGTGCACTTGTTGGTGAATTGGAAGGCTACTGATTCCTCCTAACTATACCAGAAAACACTCCCTGAATGGTGGTGGTGGGGTGGAGGACTGTTTCTTGGCATAGTTTGGAGGAATCAGAGGCCTTCCAATTCACCAACAAGAGAATCTCCCCTTCAATACTGTAATGTCGTTACGGTATTAATTAATGGATTATTTCTTTTCCTGTGACTTAATTAAGGGAAGAACCTCTTTTTGGTAATTTGGAGGGCTAGCAGCTGACTCCTCCAAACAATGCCAGGAAACAAAGCACCACAATGTAAATAATAGGGATCTGTTTCGTGATATAGTTTAAAGTATATTCAGTACCATTAGTTTCATTAATTACCAACAAGAGGTTCTCCCCTTATTTAACCTTCACCTTCAAAGTAACAGTAACTTCTCAAATGAGTTCTTCAAAATTTATGCCCACATCTTTCATTGTTGATTAAAGGGATGGTATGAGTTTAGTTCATAGGAGCGCCTCGATTCCTTCAAATTATGCCGGGAAACAACCAGGACCTGATTAACAACAATAATGGTGGCCTGTTTGTTGCTTGGAAGTGTTTGGAGGAGGAACCAGTTGCTCCAGATTAACCACCAACACCATGGTATACCCCCTTAACCTCCTACTTAGAGGGAGAAACTAGTGACGGTAAATTGGAGGGCTACTGATTCCTCCAAACTATGCCACGAAACAGAACCCCTATAAGTTACATTAAGGCAATTTGTTTCGTGGGTTAGTTTGTAGGAATCAGTAGCCCCTCCCTACTTACAGCGACATGATGGGACGTTCACCCAGGCCGTCGCCACCTTTCACGTCTACCACCCGTGAACAACTTACCACCAATTGCCCTAACCATTACCTCTGCCTCAACGAGTAATAATTGTGGTGGTAGCTGCTGTGACGACGCTGATGGTGGTGGTGGTAGTAGTTGTTGTTATTGTAGAAGTAGTAGTAAGAGGAGGAGGAGTAATAAAAGTAGTAGTAGTAGTAGTAGTAGTAGTTTTTGTAGATACCAGTGAGTGGGTGAGTGAGTGGGAGGAAGGTGGTGCGGGTAAATGTTTTTGTAATAATATGAGTGAGTAGGTTAGTGTGTATGTGTGTGTGTGTGAGAGGAGGGTATATTTATAGAGGTTGTTTTGTTTAGGGTAGTGAAGGTGTGTATATAGTAAACGTTGGTTAGTAGTGGTGGTTTGTTTGGATAGTGATTGTGGTGGTGGTGGTGGTGGTGGTGGGAGTGGGAGTGAGAGTTGATGTTGATGTTGTTGGTGGTAGTGAATGTGATGACTTGTGTGGTGGTATAGTGGTGTTGGTGGTGGTGGTGGTGATAGTATAGTGAATGTAGTGGTGGTGGTGGTGGTGGTATAGTGATTGTGGTTAGTTTGTGGTCATGTTTGCTCTGTTAGGTAGTAATCGTATTCCGTGAGTTGGTTGGTTGGTGTGTTATTGTGGCCATGATTTCGTTGGTTGTAAAATATCTTGTATTGTTCAAAATCTTCATTTTTAAATTTATACAAGCACTGGGCTTCGCCCACCACGGCTACGCCGTGGGTGCTTTTGCCTGCGGCGCGGCTCGCTCCGCTCGCACCTCGCTCCGCTCGGCCCCCTCTCGCCGCTCTCTTCGCTCGCCGCACCCCCCGTCGTTTTTTAATAATTAGTTTTTTTAATAATATATATATATATATTTTTTTTTTATTATTTTTTTTTTCTAATAAACTTTTTATTATTATTTTTTTTTTGTGTGTGTGTGTGTTTTCTACCTGGTGTTGTTGACGATGATAGTGAGGCGTTGTGTTGTATTGTTTTATTTTATTGTGTCGTATTTTGTTGTTTTTATGTGTACTGCTTGTGCCGGTTTCTGCTTCAGTTTGTAATTTTGTTATATATTCTGTGTTGTTGTGTGATTTTGAGTTAATGTGTATTTTTGCATTATTGTGTAACTTTGTGTTAGTGTGCATTTTTGTGTTATTGTGTGATTTTTGTGTGTGTGTGTTAAGCTGGGTGGCGTTGTTTTTATTAAGCAATGTGTTATGATAAAATGTTGTGTTGTAATTTTTCCCTATGTAGCTTAATATTGTGTTGTGAAATGTTTGTTGTTTTGCGCTGCATTGGATTCAGAGTTTGAGGCAGTGGTATGTGATGAATGTGGTAATAACTCACAAAAGAAGCAGTCATTATGGTGGTGGTAGTAGTGGTAGTGGTGGTGTAGAGGTAGGAATGTTTGTTGTTGGTGGTGGTGATGTTGTGGGTAGTAGTAGTTGTAGTAGTAGTGGTGGTGGTGGTGATGATGGTGGTATAGAGGTAGTAATATTTGTTGTTGGTGTTGGTGATGGTGGTGATGGTCGTGTAGAGGTAGAAATGTTTGTTGTTGTGGGTCGTGGTGATGGTCGTATATATAGAGATAGGAATGTTTGTTCATAGAAATGGTGGTGGTAGTTGTGGTAGCTACGTCGGTGATTGAGTGATGGTTGTTTTGGTTGTGATGGTGTAGAAGGTTGTGGTATTTAGTTTGCAACGAATTAACGGATGGTAGTGATGGTGAGGGTAGGTGCAATTTTGAGTAGAATAATGATTGTGAAATGTTAGTAATGATGATAGTAAAATGGTATAGGTATGAGTGGTGATGATTGTAGTAGTAGTAGTAGTTGTTGTTGTTGTTGTTGTGATAGTGGTTGTGGTAATAATAATGGTGGTAGTAGTGGTAGTTGTATTGATAATGGTAAATGAACTATCGATAGTGATGGTTTAAGGAAGTGTAGTACTGGTGGTGGAATTGATAGTGATAGTGGTAGTGAGTGAGGTCTGTGGTAGTGTTCGTGGCGTGAATGATAATGATGAAGACGAGGCATGGGTTGGTAGTGGTAGTGGTGGTGATGGTGGTGGTGGTGGTGGTGGTTGTAGTGGTTGGTAGTGTTGGTGGTGGTGGAAGTGGTGGGAAATAGTGTTGGTTGTAGTGATGGTGGTGGTTGTAGTGGTGATGGTGGTGGTGAAAATCAAGGTGGAATTGGTGATGGTGGTGGTTGTAGTGGTGATGGTGGTGGTTGTAGTGGTGATGTTGGTGGAAGTGGCGACAACGTCTTCACTTTAATTACCATAAATATTTTTGTCTCGTGCATTTATTAGGATTGATTTGGTTCTGTTTTGTTTACCCTGTGTTGCACCACATTGCAAGTTATTACGTGGATTGTATTTTAATTTTGTGAATAAGTGACGGGGTTTGTACAGTATGAAAGGGTATTATTGAATCCATCCCTCTTCCACACGACATAAAACCTCGTCTGGAAGGATTTCATGGTCGAATATTGGTAAGCGTTGCTGTCTGCCTCAACCCATTATGGTCGGGGGTTCGAATCCCGTCATGAGTAGGCTAGCTGAGGTGGGTTTGCTCAGCTCTTCATCCATCCATCCATCCATCCTTTAGTTCCAGGATGGGACGGTAATATGACCACGTAGAATACAGTCTCAAGAAAATAACTGGCTATTGGTGTCGTGTATGATAGTGAGTTATTATAAACCGTCACGGACTTAATGGTCAATGTGACGAGTATGAGCACAGCGGCTAAGTCACTTCCCGGCGAATCCACCCATTAAATTAAGTTGATATGTACAGCTGGCTTCATACACAGGTTGTTGTTTTCGAGGGTTTACAACTTATAGAAAATATAAGACTAACAGCAATACAACATTATTATTAGGTTCTGCTAATCACCGAGTCACTTAGTAGACCATTCATTGCAGTATACTTTCAAAATAATTATATCTTTTTTTTTCGTATAGGTTGTGTAAGAATTCGTGTGTCCAGTGCAAAGTTTGGAAAAAAAGTGATAAGATTCAATTCGTCGACAATATGAGCTGGTCTATTAATTAACAACATCAAGCTCGGGTGTTCACTAATGTATATGTTTGCCAAGTATGGATTTTGGAATGTATGTTCAATGACACCAGTTTGTCCATTGGGTAGTAGTGTACTGTACATAAGACCTAATCCTGAATGACTAGTTTTGTGTATAATGGTGTGTTGGTAGTGTAGCTGTATGGTGCTGTTGTGTTGCATGTTGCTGTTGTGTTGCATGGGACTGTTGTGTTGCATGTTGCACTGCTAAATGCGTGATGATGCCTAAGTGTTGGAGGTGCATATATTAGACAGCAGACCACTTGTGACTCATTGTTCTTGATGGGTGCTTGCAGAGGTCATCGGCCATACCAACACACTATAACAACCGTTACTTGACTTTAACAAAATACAATGGACTGACGGACGGCGAGGGTTTTGAGGATGAGGAAGATGTGGTGGGAAAGAGTTTGTTTGAAATAAAAACACAGCACATGTGACTGTTAGGTTAGTAAGGGGGTGTTGTGTTTGTACAGTGTAAACCAAGCATACATCGTATACCAATGAGTGTTCTGTTCACTATGCATACATTACCAACGAGTGGGAACAGTCTAGAATCTCTAGACTATTATTTTTATATCTTATGTTTTATTATCTTTGAAGTTTTCGTATAAAATGTGTATTATAAACGAATCAAGTGCTACAATTTTTATTTTATTTTATTATTATATATTTTTTTTATGTTCTGACACTAGACATAGGCTTAATCAAGCCCGTTGTGGCCCAGATTAACTGCTGCTCACACACACACGTCACGACTTCCGAACTGGTACCCAGCCACAAGAGAGAGAGAAGTGAGGGTAATTGCCAAATACTGCAGCTGTGTCTTGAAGCTGCAATTTACTTATCTTTTTGCCTATACAGTATAATGTTATTCCCTAACACAGCAAGTTCATTGTTAGTAGTAATTTATATTTGATGTAAATTGACAAGCACTTATCGTAGCAGGTTTTAGTTGATTAATCTATGTCAGTGCTGGGAACCCAAGAAGTGAGATAATGACTGACCCAGCAAGATTGTCAAACCCAGACCAATCACTATAGACCAGACAGTATAGACAAACAGTGTAGACATAGAGAATAATACAGCAAAGGCCTTGATCAGACAGATAACCTAAACATTAACTAAACAGGCATCGAAGAGCAACATAGATCAACCAGACAGATTACACAATACCAAACAAACAACAACCCTGACCTCAAATAAACAGATACCATGGGCAACACCAACCAGACAGACACACAGACAGACCTGATCGAACAGACAGCCCACACCAAGCAGACAGTTAGGGAGGGAGAGAGAGAGAGAGAGAGAGGGAGGAGCATGGCGTGGCGTGGCGGTGCGAGAGAGAGGGTGTGGGAGAGAGAGAGGGAGAGGGAGACGAGAAGAAAGAATGCCCCAGTCTACATGCTTTACATTCCTACTCAAGACTGAGTCCAGTTGTTGTAGGGGTTAATGCATGGACAACACCAAGGTCTTTCATTACATACACACCATAATACTATTCACATTTATTTTACTTATTTACTTTGTGTATTTATCCCATCAGTAAAGAGTTGATTTTTTTAACTTTATTTCATATGTGTGTGTGTGTGTTTTAAGCTGTTTGATTTGCGCCCTGTTTAGATCTATTGTTGGTATTGTGTGTGTTGTGTTGTGTTGTGTTGTGTTGTGGTGAATGTCTTGTGTTGTGTTGTGTGTTATTCAGTGGTTGGGGTTTGTTCTGTGATCGTTAGGTGTGTTGTGTTGGAATGAATTGTGTTGCCATGCGTGTGTTGTATTGTGTTGTTGCTTTTGTGTTGATAATCATAGTGTTTGTCAGTGATTTGTTTCGGGTTGAGTAGAGTGACAAAAATGTTGGTTTAAAGTTCAATTCATTGCATTTTTAAAACAGACTGGTGTGGGTTTTTTTGGGGGGGGGAAGTAAAACACATCAAAGTTAATATAATAATTTACAATAAAATATTTATGAACCCTGGAAATAGCTAACATAAATTAGAAAAAAGGTCAGTCTTTATAATGGTCAAAATGGGACTGTACACGTGAGAAATGCATCTATAGCAATTTTGTTATGGTGTATAAATATATATTATTATCTTCATATGTATAACTGTAAGGTGGAAGGGTCCGTTTATGGTTTACTGTCATTTGTGTTTGTTATTGTTAGATATATTGCTCAGTTGTATTGAATATGATGTTGGTACTGGTGCATTTCTTTTTCTGACGTCAAGAAGTTATGACAAAGTACAGTAAATTCTCTCTAATATCAGTGTTATGCCAAAATCAATCGTTATTGTGTGTGTGTGTGTGTCTGTGTGTGTGTGTGTGTGTGTGTGTGTGTGTGTGTGTGTGTGTGTGTGTGTGTGTGTGTGTGTGTGTGTGTGTGTGTGTCAGAATGGTTCACTCGAGTTTTTTTTTAGTGTGTGCGTTTCTTTTTCTTTTTTTCTTTCTTTTTTTTTTCTTTTTTTTTTGTCGAACTGATACGAACTATATATAAGGAAATTAAAGTACATTGGGAACACATTCTGCGTTTATAAATTTGACCAAAGCTCGTACAAGTATGGAAATTAATGCTTTTCACGTACGAGGAGGGACGAAGGCAGTGATCGTTTGAATTTTACAGCCTTCCATCAACATGAGTATTGATATGTATAGTTAATGTTATTGTATATATATGTAGACTTCCTCGTTTCTGTTAGCGCTGGAAGTAACACCAAGATGTTTCCAAATTTTTTCTGTGTGTGTGTGTGTGTGTGTGTGTGTGTGTGTGTGTGGTATAGGCCTGAGGGATATTTCAGCTACAGGTCACGTCCCATATGTATTGGGGGAAGTCAGGGTCTTGGTATAGGGGGTCTCACCAGGCGGACGGACGTAAGCTGTTACCCACAAATTTAGGGTCTTGACTGTTTACTATATTCTGGTCGACCATATAGTATAGTGAACCAAGTTGATGGGAAGGGAAGGATGGAAAATGGGGAAGTTTGTTGAAAAAATGTGTAATGTAGAGTGGATCCAATTCATAGGGGTTGTGGGAAGGAAGGAGGGATGTGGAAAGGGGAAGGGACGGTTGTAAAAATAGTCTGAATATATACCTAAACAACCATTCAACATTCATCTTAGGGTATAAAATTCTACGTTATTAGTATCTACCAATTTTCATGCTTACTTTCTTCTTCCTGTCTCATTATACATATGTTTTTACGAATGCATTACGTTGTGTTGTATTGCTGTGTATTTTGAGTTGGTGTGTTGTGTTTTGGTGTCTTGTATTCTGGTGTGTTGGTGTGTTGTTTTCTGGTGTGTTGTGTCCTGTATTGTGTGTTGTTTTCTGGTGTGTTGTGTTTTGGTGTGTTGCCTCCTGATGTATTGTGTTGCGTCTGGACATTGGGCTTGTGTGGTGTTGTTCGTGCAGTCATTCTATTGATTCATTTTCCACGAACACCCCCACTTCTCCTGAGCCCTCACCTCCCCTCCCTTCCCTTCCCCTCCCCTCTCCCTTTCTCCAGACCTTCCACCCCCTCCCCCACCCCCAGTGTTGTTGTTGCAATCCCTCTGACATTACCCTTTGCAACCCCCTTCCCCTCCCACCCCCTCCTCCTCTTTCCCCTCCTCCTCATCCTCCTCCTCCTTGCTCTTTCTCATTCACACCCACGTTGGAATCTCAAATTTACCCTCGCACACTGCCTACGTCTTCCGAGTGTCCCCTTTTCTCATCTCTATTGCATGCAGCTTCTTCTTTTCCCAGACTTCGCATGTCAAAGTACCTGTTATAAAGTCCTCATTGCAACTCCCTCCTCCCACGGATCCCTTGTCTCTCTTTTTCTCACCCATCATTATACCCGGCCATCCCTTCCACACTTCAACATATAAATCACTTCCTCCATGTACAGTACCTCTTATCTTGTTGTTGTTGTGTTGCCATCCCTCAATCTTAGTCTCCATGTAACCGGTCTTCACATCCTCCAATTGCCATCCTGTCAACATTGGCAACCTGTCTCTTCTGGATTCAGCATTGCCTATACCGTATCCGTTTTCTGTATGTCTCCTATATTCTTAACACATACACTGGTAAGGAGGAGGACGGTACAGTCACGGTCAAAAGTCCTTCATCACCCTTCAAATGAAACGGCCTCAAAAAATGGTGTAGAATTATAGTAGTTAGTCTTTGAAATATTGCTTCATGAAATTCATTCTAGTAGCTCATTTTCATTCGCCTGGTATGGGACTTTTGGCCGTGACTATACTGTTAGGTCAGGTCGTGGTAACGTTTCTAATAACTAACGAAAATACCATACATCTTAATACATATTCATTAATTTAGCCTATGAAGCATCAAGGTCAAAATATGCCAAATACGACATCCATTACGTGTGTTTTAAACGAACCTGAGATCATTACTTTCCAAGGGTGTAGTGAAGAAGAACAGTTATTAGCATGCAACAGGTAAAATGCAACACTGTCTAGACTCAGGCCAACCAACCAACCACGGCTACTCGATACACGTTTTTGTTACTGTATTAAAGGGCACTGCAGTTGTGTGTGTGTGTGTGTGTGCGTGTGAATGAATGCCGGTGTGGACGTGTGTGTGTGTGTGTGTGTGTGTGTGTTAATGAATGCTGGTGTGTGTGTGTGTGTGTATCCGCTACACTTGACTATCGGTTGGATATGATTTGAAGCTTAATGACAACACACACACACATACACATACATACACCCCCCCACACACACACATACACACAAATTTGCACAATCCCAGCCATATACTATAGTGATCGAGATATATGTATATTATATGGACGAAATACATAGTACATACATACATACAAACAACAATAAAGGTATGAATAATGATGTTAGGGTAGGTATATATAGGTTTATGAATGAGTGGTGAACCTCTTGACTATAACCAATATATATTACTCTCTTCCCTTTCATCTTGCATGGTATGGATTTGAGGCCACTTTCCTTGGGCTATCCGTCAGGCGCTGCAAACAACCCATCCAGTATTCATCCATTCTTTTCCATTTTTTTTTATTTCCATCTTTTCACATTTTTATTTTCATCTGTTCACATTTTTATTTCCATCTGTTCACATTTTTATTTCCATCTTTTCCATCTTTTTTTATTTCCATCTTTTCACATTTTTATTTCCATCTGTTCACATTTTTATTTCCATCTTTTCACATTTTTATTTCCGTCTTTTCACATTTTTATTTCCATCTTTTCACATTTTTATTTCCATTTTTTCACATTTTTATTTCCATCTTTTCACATTTTTATTTCCATCTTTTCACATTTTTATTTCCATCTTTTCACATTTTTATTTCCATCTTTTCACATTTTTATTTCCATCTTTTCACATTTTTATTTCCATCTTTTCACATTTTTATTTCCATCTTTTCACATTGCTCTTTTTTCATTTTACCTGTTTGTTATATTGCCTTCCTCATCTTCCTGTCTTCGTCTGTCTAACTTTTTTCTCCCTCTCTCTTTTATTTTATCTTCATTCTCTTTTGGGTTCTCTCTTTATTCCCACTTCTCTTTATTTACCTCTTCTCTCTATTCCCCTCTTCTTTTTTTATTTCCTTCTTCTCTTTATATTTCCCACTTCTCTTTCTATTTCCTTCTCTTTATTTATCTCTTCTCTTTATTTCCCTCTTGTCTCTATTTATCCCTTCTCTCTCTTTCCCTCTTCTCCCTCTTTCCCTCTTCTCTCTCTATTACCATCTTCTCATTTCCTATTGACTATCTGAACACCAATTCCCCTTACCATTCCAACTCCCCTCTCACCCCCCTCACCTCCTCCCCCTCCTCCTCCTCCTCCTCCTCCTCCTCCTCCTCCTCCTTACCCCTCTTTGTTCCCGTCTTTTCCTTCACAGTGATTTTTCTTTTCTCTTTGTCTCTCCTAAATCCCTCTTCCTTCTCGTTGCCCATCTCTCCTCTTTTCTTCTCTTCTCTCGCCTCCCTTTGTCTCTGGTTACATTCTCTCCCTCCCTTCCTTCCTTCCTCCTCTTACCTCTACAACTTCTCACCCCCACAACTTCTCACCCCCTTATTGTGCTCTCTCTCTCTCTCTCTCTCTCTCTCTCTCTCTCTCTCTCTCTCTCTCTCTCTCTCTCTCTCTCTTCTCCTGACCTTCCTCACTATATATCCCTCCTCTCTCTACCCTTCACCCTCCCAATACTGCCTACCACCACCACCACCTCCGCCCTCATGTGTGAGAGAGAGAGAGAGAGAGAGAGAGAAGAGAGAGGAGAGAGAGAGAGAGAGAGAGAGAGAGAGAGAGAGAGAGAGAGAGAGAGAGAGAGAGAGAGAGAGAGAGAGAGAGAGAGAGAGAGAGAGAGAGAGAGAGAGAGAGAGAGAGAGAGAGAGAGAGAGAGAGAGAGAGAGAGAGAAAGGTAAACTGTAAACTAAAGCTGGACTGGAAAAAAGGGTGGATGAGAGGAGTAGGAAAGAAATATAAGGATGTGACGATGGATTGGTGGAGTTTCATGGAGATTTTTTCAGGAAGGGATGTGAAAAAATTGTGAAAATGGAAAGTAGACGAGTGAAGGAGGAAGGTATGAGGCGGTGGATGGAGAGAGTTGAATGAAGCATGTATGGGTAAGAAGGCAGAAAGACTGATGATGTTTATTGAGGTATAATGATAGGAAGGAGTAGGAAGATGTTTGTGTGTGTGTGTGTGTGTGTGTGTGTGTGTGTGTGTGTGTGTGTGTGTGTGTGTGTGTGTGTGTGTGTGTGTGTGTGTGTGTGTGTGTGTGTGTGTGTGTGTAGGGCTTGGGAATGTGGAGAGAAGATATTTGGGTTTAAAGACGAAGGAGAAGGCGATATAGATTCATGTGAGAGGAAGGAGGGAGGGAGGGAGGGACAACCAAGCAGGGGAAAAGGTGAAAGGGTATGTGTAAGGTGAAGGAGGAGTGTATACAGGAAGAGGAGGGAATGGAATTGTGCCATCGATTAAAGGAAAGAGGACTATGTAGAGTTGAACTGAAATGTATAGGGTAAGGGAGGAGGAGGAGGAGGTAGAGGGAACACAGCTGTCTAAGTGAGGGTAGGTGATCTGTCTTGTTTTGCGAGAGGAGTAAGGTGAAGAAAGATGGGTGAAGATAGAAGGAATGAGAGAGACACAGAGAGACAGACAGAGAGAGAAGAGGGGGGAATGAATGTGTGTGTGTGTGTGGTACAGTAATGTTTCACACTACCTCTGCTGGCCACCTCACACACTCAGTCAGGTCTTGGTAACCTCTTCAGCTTTAGTTTTTATCATCATTTTCATTACAGTTACAGTGGAGTGCATGGGTATTGTGTCGGTAGTGGTGGTGGTGGTGGTGACGTGAAGTACCTGCCATAAGGGACTCACTCCAGGCTTATATTTAGGGGAACAAGCGTTAATTGTAAGTTTGGTGACTTTGGTCGTTGTTCAGTCAAGGTAATAGTGTATTACTGAATGGGACTGCTGTAATCGCATTTATTTATTTATTTGTTTATATTTCCAGGTTCTCACTACATGACCACCATTATTATGTTCACGATAAAAGTTCCCAGTCCACTCAAACTATCAATAGGAGTGGCAGGCAGTCTTTCCTTTGTGGCTCATCCAACAGTGGAGAATAAACAACTGATTATGTATTATCTCTCCTTTCTGAATATAGCACGCCAGGTCGTTCTTTATAATATTACACAAACACTCGATAACTAACTCTCTCTCTCTCTCTCTCTCTCTCTCTCTCTCTCTCTCTCTCTCTCTCTCTCTCTCTCTCTCTCTCTCGTGTATATATCATTGTGTCAACCCTGCGTGTGTATTTCTGTGTGTGTCACTCAGTAAATCATCAACTTCAATTCTGCCAGTCATTATTTACTCAACCAACCAACCAAACCAATCAGTCAGTCATCCATCCATCCATCCATCCATCCATCCATCCAGATACTTTGGGAACCATCTGTTACTTATCCATTCAGTGAGGTATATAATCAGTTTGTGATTATTGCATTAAAATAATTAACTTTGCCAGCCTATATCTATCACATTAAAGTTCTCTCTATGTTCAAGCTGTAAACGTGTGAGCTTGTTCAATTAGCTAACCAGTCTTGCATTTATTCATTTAACTCTTTACAAAAACATGAACTGCAAAACTTTTCATTCATTGATTAGCCAGTCAGTCAGTCAGTGAGCCTTGAATCAGAGAATCAGCAATCCATCAGGCAGCAAGTCAGCCGTGAGTCAGGCAGGGTGTCGTCAGTAAAAGGGAAGGGAAGGGAAGGGGATGAGGAAGGGTAATGAGATGGGGTCTTGACAGTGGCACTCCTGAGACTAGCATAATAGTGTGTGTGTGTGTGTGTGTGTGTGTGGTGTGTGTGTGTGTGTGTGTGTGTGTGTGTGTGTGTGTGTGTGTGTGTGTGTGTGTGTGTGTGTGTGTGTGAATGGACAAGACTTCCTCCATCTTTCTTTACCTGATAACATAATCCATATATTTTTGTTATTATTATTTTTAATATTATTATTATCATTATTATTATAAGATTTTGTGTGTGTTTAATATTAATATTGATGTGGCTAAGCTGTCGTGTGTAAAGCACATATGCACGTTTGAGTGAATTGTGTTGCGTGTGTACAGTATGTGCGTGTATAGTACCATCGTGTGTGTGTGTAGGTACTGTACATACATACATACCTTTGCGAGTGGAAAGAAAATACGATGTTTTTCATGTTCCCACTATTATATATAAACATATTTTTTTTTCTTTCCCACCATTATACATACACCTACCTTTCCCACAGTATTATGCACACACACACACACACACAGACACATACACACACACATCACCATTACTGTGTTGTATAGGCCTAGGAAGAGAAGGAAGAAGGGAAGGGAAGGACAGCATTCACTTATTCTGACATGTTCACCAAACCACACAAGCATGGGAAATATTAGAGAGGAATTTTCCCTAAGCCTAAAGAAAAGAATAGGAAAATACCTTAGGCCTAGTGGGAACAGCTTACACAGGAGCTCAACTGACAATAAGACGGATGTTGGTGTGTGAGTGTGTGTGTGTGTGTGTGTGAATATGGGATGATTTAAATGTGTATGTGTGAATATGGGATTATTTAAGTGTTGTTGTGTATTTGTAAGTGGACTTTGGTCATGTATAATAAATAATGTGAGTGTGTTTACATGTATGTCTGAATGTATGATGTATATTTTGTATTGGGCAGTACATATTAACTTTGCATCTTAGGTGTGTGTGTGTTTCCTATATTTTATCTATCCATGAGAACACACACACACACACACACCACACACACACACACACACACACACACACACACACACACACTGTAGATGTATTCATGGAGAGAGATAGAGAGAGAGTGTTG
>JAWZYT010006055.1:0-15000 GCA_034508575.1 Petrolisthes manimaculis
CATGATGATTCCTCCAAACTATTCCAGGCAACAACAACAACAACACGACGACCATTATATTTGTTCATCTGATTCTGTTTTCTGACATACTTTGGTGGAGGAATTTAAGACACTTCTATTAAGACAGCACAAAGATCATTTCACCTATGGTTAAATCAGAATGTTTCGGTAACAGAATTGGACACGAATAACATTATGGTGTTTTGTGTGTGTGTGTGTGTGTGTCTGTGTGTGTCTGTGTGTGTGTGTGTGTGTGTGTGTGTGTGTCGTGTGTGTGTGTGTGTGTGTGTGTGTGTGTGTGTGTGTGTGTGTGTGTGTGTGTGTGTGTGTGTGTGTGTGTTTGTGTGTGTGTGTGTAGATGTGTTTATGTCTATGTCCGTGTGTGCATCTGTGAGTGTGCTTATGAGTATGTGCATCTGTAAGTGTTCATATATGTGTGTGTGTGTGTGTGTGTGCAGGCCCCGACCTACCCTAACCCAGAGTTCCTTTACCCCCCACATCACACACATCAGAATTATATATATTTTACGATTGTGTGGTGGGTGTGCAGACAGTGAGACAGACGGACCGGGATCTCCACCAACACAAAAAAACAAGAAACAACAACAACCGAACACATTAAATAAGACCACAATAATAGGTTTAGTCTCATTTTAAGCTGGTTTCAACAATCGGTACATACCTTGCCTGACTCTCACTCCACCACCTTCATTCCATAATAATAAAAAAATCTATTAAATAAGTCCATAGGATAAGGAGCATTTGTATTCTCTGTTAGAATTATTCGTATATTTTTAAAATAATCTCAACATATATCTGTAATTTCTTAATGATAGCCTTTGTTAATTATTTTCTTCTGGGTTTGTTATGTTCTCTTTTAATGATTTTGTGAGTGGTTGTTTGTAAATTTTCATGAAATTACGACATTTTCATCGTTTTGTCATTTTTCAGTGATACTTTTATACTGTTAATTTTTCAGGGTAGGTACATTTCTAGGGAGGGTTTGTCCAAGTTATGAGGGCATTTGCTTTCCAGAACAGCTACGGTAAACTTGACATTGGGGAAACTTTATTGAGGTCAGACCAACTAGACGTGGTTAAAATTACGTTAGACCCTGTAACACAATTCTAGAGGACAATGGGTTGGAAGAATCATACTCGTTTTGCTCGACTGTATAGAAAAATGGTGCTATAGGTTGATTTATTGATATTAGGTGCCACAACAGCGAGGTCATATAGCACCATGAGAAGTGATAGAGAGGTGAGAAAGTATATAGAAGGAGGCAAGGAGGTTAATATAAAAATAGTGATAGATTAAATATAGTTATATGACGTATTGAGTGAAGGAATGAGATTAGTGGGGGAATATGAAGATAGTGAGAGTACCATATATTTATAAATGTATGTTGTACCCTCCGACCCTACCTACTTTCCTACCTACCTACCCCAGTCCGTCCCCAACCCTTCCTACCTACCCCCGTCCATCCCCAACCCTCCCTACCTACCCCCGTCCATCCCCATCTCTATCTACCTACCTACTTAACTACTTACTCCAGTCCTTACCCCATTTTCCCTATCTATCCAGTCCGTCTCCAACCCTCCCTCCCTACCTACCTACCTACCCCCGTCCCATTTGCTCCTCTGTGGTGGTGATGGTGGTGGTGGTGATGGTGGGTGGAGGGCAGGTGGTGATGGATGGAGGTATTGGTCAAACACAAGGGGTCGGGCTTCGAGACTAGGCGGCGCCATCCTCTCTCTCTCTCTCTCTCTCTCTCTCTCTCTCTCTCTCTCTCTCTCTCTCTCTCTCTCTCTCTCTACGTACACACACACGCGTGGAAAAAATACGCACTAGAACATAAACAAAGTTAACATACACACACACACACACACACACACTTTCCTTCCTCTTTCTCTCTTCCTCTCCTCCCCTCTCCCCTCTCTTCCAAGTTTACATTTATATACTTTGTTTTCTTTCTCTCCTTCACTTTATCTTATTCCATTTCCCATATCTTGTTTCCTTTACTCTCTCTCTCTCTCTCTCTCTCCTCTCTCTCTCTCTCTCTCTCTCTCTCTCTCTCTCTCTCTCTCTCTCTCTCTCGTTAATCAGATATTTTCCCCTCTTTTCTTCATCTCCCATTCCGCTGTCTAAAGTCCCCTAAATCTCTCTCTCACTCTCTCTCTCTCTCTCTCTCTCTCTCTCTCTCTAGTATAGATAAGATAGTATAGATTAGCTTTCATCAATCATTCTCTCAAGGACCAACGGATCTGTTTGTTTGGCAATACTTATAAACCTTCTCTCTCTTTCTCTCTCCTTTTATATTCCCCACTTTCTTCTTCTGTTCCTATTCTTATTCGTCTTTTTCTTCATCTTTTATTCTCCCTCCTCCTCCTCCTTTTATTCTCGTTTTCTTCCTTCCATCTTCTCCTTCCTTCATTCCTTCTCTTTTCCCTTTCTTAATTCCTTCTTCCTTTCACCCGTTTCCTCTACCTTCCTTTCTTCTATCCTTCCTTAATCCATTATTCTTTCTTTCCTTCATGTCTTTTTCATCCTTCCTTCCTCTCTTTATCATCCATCTATCCTTCCTTCCTTTCTTTATCATCCTCCTTCCTTCCTTCCTTTCTTTTTCATCCTTTCTTCCTTCCTTCCTCTCTTTATCATCCATCCTTCCTTCCTTCCTCTCTTTATCATCCATCCTTTCTTTCTTCCTTCCTTCCTTTCTCTCCTTATCATCCATCTATCCTTCCTTTCTCTCTTTACCATCCATCCATCCTTCCTTCCTTCCTACCTTACTCCCTCTCAACAAATGCACCCCACATACTCCCTCCTATTCCCTTCCTCTTCCTCCCCCCCCTCCTCCTCCTCCTCCTCTCTCTCCAGCCTCTCACTTTTCCTCTTCTCCTTGTGGTGAGTCATCCTTCTCCCCTCCTTTCCTTCCCTCCTTCCTTCCTTCCCCCCTTCCTTCCCTCCTGCTTGCTTTCCAAGACTTATTTTTTTCATTCATATTACGATTCATTTCCTATCCTCATAACTATTTCCTCTCTCTCTCTCTCGCTCTCGCTCTCGCTCTCGCTCTCTCTCTCGCTCCACCTAATTTCCTTCCACCCCGTGTCCTACTCTTTTTTCCTTTCTATTTAATTCTTCCTACCTTCACCTTTAGTTTCATCCTCCTCAATTACAAATTTATTTTTCCCTTCCTCTTTCCCTGACATCCATTCCATCACTTATTCTTCTACCTATTCTCTCCCTTTACTCTCCCCAATCCTCATATTCCTCTCTTCCTCCCTCCTTCCCTTCCTTGCGTTCTCTTCTCTCTACCATTCTCCCTAAAATGCATTCCCCTTTTATTCCTACCTATCTCTCTTCCTTTCTCTCATTACCTTCTCTCTACCACCTTTTTCATAGCTGTAAAATACCTCTTTCCTTACCTTCTTATCCTATCTTCTCTCCCTCCCTTCCCTTCCTTCCTTTCTCCCTACCTTTCCCTTCCCTTCCTTCCTTTCTCCCTACCTTCCCATTCCTTCCTTCCTTTCTCCCTACCTTCCCTTCCCTTCCTTCCTTTCTCCCTACCTTCCCTTCCCTTCCCTTCCTTCCTTCCTCCCTACCTTCCTTTCTCTTCCTACCTTCCTCCCTACCTTCCTTTCTCCCTACCTTCACTTCCCTTCCTTCCTTTCTCCCTTCCTTCCCTTTCCTTCCTTCCTTTTCTCCTTCCTTCCCTTTCCTTCCTTCCGTTCAACCTACCTTCCCTTCCCGTCCTTCCTTTCTCCCTACCTTCCTTTCTCCATTCCTCCCTTCCCTTTCGTCGACAATTTCTGGAACTCGGCATCTACTTCCATGCAGCGTTTCCCTCTCTCTCTCTCTCTCTCTCTCTCTCTCTCTCTCTCTCTTCTCTCTCTCTCTCTCTCTCTCTCGTACTCAGTCCTCTCCTCTCCCTTCCTTCGATACACAATACCGCCCACTTTCCTCGTACCCTCTAACCCAAAACAAACACACACACACACACACACACACAACACACACACACACACACACACACACACACACACACACACGCACACACACATACACCACACACACACGCACATAACACGCAACACGTACACACATACAGTATATGTATATTTACTCTAAGGAAAAGAAAACACCAGAATTTTTTTAGTTTCCAACATTTCTAAACTTTCTTCCCTTCCACCATCTCTATCTTATCTTCCTTCCACTCCTTCTCTGTGTCTCCCATTTCATCTCCTTTCTCCCTCCCTCCTTCCTTTCCTTTCCCCACCCACCCACCCTTCTATTAATCTTCCATCTGTGTGTGTGTGTGTGAGTGTATGTATGTATGTACGTGTGTGTGTGTGTGTATGTGTGTATGTGAGTGAGTGAGAGTTAGTGAGAGTGAGTGAGTGTATGTATGTGCGTGTGAGTGTATGTATGTGCGTGTGAGTGTATGTTTGTATGTACGTGTGTGTGTGTGTGTGTGTGTGTCGTAAGTATTGGCAATCATGGGTTATCTCTGGCATTTCTCATACGGACCTCTGACTGACTGACAGACTGACTGACTGACTGATGGACTGCGAAGCTACACGGAAAACAGGCTCAGCATCGCACAGCCAAACAGAACGAAAAACAGGATTTATACCGGAAGGGAAAACATGCTCCAATTCGACACGGACGGAAAACAGGAGAAAAATACGATACGGGACGGAAAACAGGAGAAAAATACGACACGGGACGGAAAACTGGAGAAAAATACAATACGGGACGGAAAACAGGAGAAAAATACGATACGGGACGGGAAAACAGGAGAAAAATATGATACGGGACGAAAAACAGATAGATACACGGACCAGAAAACAGGCAGATAGACGGAACGAAACGGAAAACAGGAAAAAAAACAGAACGAAAAGGGAAAACGGGGAAAAATACGGAACGAAAACAGGTAAAAAATACGATTCAGAAAACTAAGTAATTAACTAAGAAAGAACTAAAGAATAACATAGAAATGAACTAAAGAAAAATATAACTAAGAAATATATAACTTAGGAATATATTACTAAGAAACATATATATAACTAAAGAATAAATAACTGAGGAATTAACTAAAGAATATTATATTATACGGTAACTAAGGAATGAACTAAGGAATAAATATATAACTAAGGAATTAACACGACCTAACCTGGTGAAAATAAACACCGGCTAGACGGTAATAAACACCAGTGTAACCGAAGAGAAGGAGAGAGAGAGAGAGAGAGAGAGAGAGAGAGAGAGAGAGAGAGAGAGAGAGAGAGAGAGAGAGAGAGAGAGAGAGAGATGGAGAGAGAGAGAGAGAGAGAGAGGAGAGAGAGAGAGAGAGAGGAGAGAGAGAGAGAATTATGACACTTTTTAAGAACTTCCACTGCTAATTTTCGCGTGGCAAGTTAAACAAACCATCTTTGATTAAGAGGTCTTGTCCATAAAATGCGACAATTAAAATATGCAAATGGCTACTGAAAGAGGCAGTAAAGTCATTCATATCTTGTTGACATCATTAACACTTTACCACCACCATCCTTGGTAATTAAGCTGCTCACAAACACACAAATTAGTTCACTTTCTAAACAAACACACTCTCACAAAAACAAAATATTCCAATCCAGCACGCGTTCACAAACAACAACACAAAAACAGAAGCTCACAAACAAACAACCCAACAAAGTAACCAATCACACCTTCATAAACCAAACACACACACACACACGAAATAAAAGCACACACACAAAAACAGTTGCAAACAAACAAAACACACACACATTAACACCACACAAAAATAACGAATACACATGCACCCACTCACAAACACAACAGTAATGTCTTGTGACGGGAAACTGGGAGGTGATATCATTGAAGGTAAAGAGATCCCAAAAGAGGTCCCAATAGGAAAAGCTAGGAGGTGATATGAAGGTAAAGAGGTCCCAATAGGAAAGGTTGGGCATTATGGCATGAATCTACACATTACGTCTTGCATACTAACTAACCAGTCATTTGAGGGAGGGAGGAAGGGAAGTACCCGTCCCTCTGACTCATACATACAACGACAGACGATGAATGATAAAGAGGTGATGGTGGTGGTGGTGGTAGTGGTGGTGATAGTGACGAAAGGTGTGGTAATGTGAAGCTAAAGGAATGACAAGAAGGAAGTGGTGGTGGTGTTGGTGGTGGTGGTGGTAGTGGTGGTGGTGGTGATAGTGACGAAAGGTGTTGTAATGTGAAGTAGAAGGAATGACAAGAAGGAAGTGGTGTTGGTGTTGGTGGTGGTGGTGGTGATAGTGACGAAAGGTATTGTAATGTGAAGTAGAAGGAATGACAAAAAGGAAGTGGTGTTGGTGGTGGTGGAAGTGGAACCATAAGTCATCTTCTGTGTATATAGGGATGTATGTTGTTGTTGTTGGGGTCACGAAGCCTTTTTCTTCTCATCATTTTAAGTCATTATGTTTGTGGTCGTGGGGTTATAAAGGCTATACGGCTTGATCTCTGACGCATTCATGACTCACCGGTATACAGGGAAGAATGATGAAGAGGAGGAGGAGGAGGAGGAGGAGGAGGAGGAGGAGGAGGAGAAGGAGGAGGAGGAGGAGGAGGAGGAGGAGGAGAAGGAGGAGGAGGAGGAGGAGGAGGAGGAGGAGGAGGAGGAGGAGGAGGAAGTGACAAGCGAGTGTACTTTTATAACAACGTCAATCCGGGAGGTGGACTCATATGAGAGAAAGTTATACACAGAATCAGAAAATAAATACAGATAGGCTACAGGAAAAGATGGACAAAAAAGTAGACAGAATTAAAAATGAATAAGTACACACACACACACACACACATTCAGTTAAATAGCTAGATGGATTTAAGACGTAGCAAAAAATGAATGTCTTGGATTTATAGGAGTTGAGCCCGTAAGGTGAGGGAAGAGGGGGTCGTAAAACCTGCCGTCTTCACCTTAAGGGGGTACGGGAATAGGGGAACAGGCTTGGGGGGAGGTTAGGGGGGATGCGGGAATATGCGACAGACTTTCTACCCACCTCAATCCTGTCCCCCTATTCCCGCAACCCCCCAGTCCCCCCCCCCCCACAAGTCTGTCCCACTACTCCCGCACCCCCTTAAGCTGGGTTTCGAATCATGACTAAAGTGGACATTAAAAGGGGAGATTCTTATGTTGGTGAATTGGAAGCTCTCTGATTCCTCCAAACTATGCCACGAAACTGATCCCCTATTTGTACCGATGGGGGCGTCTGTTTTCTGGCATAGTTAGGAGGAATCAGTAGCCTTCCAATTTGCCAACAAGAGAATAATAATCTACCCTTAATCTTAGAGGAAGGTTTTGACAGTCCAAAATTTTTATTCACCTGGCGAAAATCCACCTGATATCTTCCTTCAGGTGATATCCTTAATTAATAAAGAACTTGTTATTCACCCAGGACTCCATTACATAAATATTATGTAAACACACACACACACACGCACGCGCACAAAAAACAAAAAAAACAAAAAAACACATACACACGTACAATTCAGTAACAACGTAAGTAAGAAAAACTCCCGAGAATTTCCACGCATCACTAAGGTGTGGGTTTGTATACAGCCTCTGTCAGTGGGGTATGTATGTATGTATGTATGTATGTATGTCCTTCACCACTCTGGAATCTGTTCGGGACTTCCAGGTAAGGAGAAAAAGTGATGAGTTGGCTTTTTATTCAATCATATATATATATATATTTTTTTTTTTTTTTACTGACCCTGCATGATAATATCCTGTAAACATTCCGGGATTTGCTTCCGATGTGTACAGTCAGAATTGGAGGAAAGATGTGGTGGAGTTTTGGGAGTGCATCATGTGGAAGGTAAAAAAATGTAGTAAAATATGGGCTATAGGCAAGATAAATGATAAACAAGGCAAGTGGAAATGGATGAAGTAGAGTCGTGGTCTAGACTAAAGTCCTGTCGTCTACTGAGTATAATGATTTGAGACTAATGTTTGTTGTCGTGAATTAGACGTGCTCTTCTCACCATTGCCTTCATAATAACAACAAAATACAGGATAACATGCCATCATCAAACATCTCTTTAGGTTGCAATTCGTCCTTCAAGATCCGCTTTTCACGTCCCACAACTACTAACATCACCTGACGTCACCAGGCATAGACCTCACACACCCGTTGACCTTTTATATCAGTATTCCCTTTCCTGTGTTTCCCTAAGTAAGTCAAGGTTGGATAAAGGGAAATAATAGAGGGTTATTTGTGGGGAAGGTATTGCTTGTAAACAGTACAGTATGACAGTGATAGTGACTTGTATAAAATAATAAGGTGTCGTCATCTCGTGGGGCACGGCCTACTGACAAACTCCAGTCCCGAGGTTGAGGTAAAGAAGAAAAGAAAATTATATAGATGATGATGATGAGGATACATAGTGTAAATCCCCTCTTGAAATTCCCTCACTCACCAAACCCTTATATATTTATTTCTTCAGCTTTCTCCTCCCTTGCTCTTCCCCCTTTCACCTCCCCACTCCTCCATCTCAGATCTTTTCACCCACTTCCCCCCTTTACACCTCTCCCCCACCCCCTCAATGACTCAGTCTCCTTCCCCTCCCTCGTCTCTGCCTCCGGTTAATCGAGTGTATGTCAAGAGAGAGAGGGATGACCAGGAAGAAGATGAAGACAAATATCAGAGGAGAGAACCATGAGTAACACAAGTGGGGAAGATCAAGAGTAACGAAGGATAGAGAGATGAATAAAAACAAAACAAAAAATGTGCAGAGACTAAATAACATATGAAAATGAGTTGGATATGAGTGAGTATTATTATTATTAGGGGAGAAAAGCATGTATTAATAACGTTGGAGCACACAGCATATAGGGCAGGACACGTGGATGTTTTATGCATGTGTGTGTGTGTGTGTGTGTGTGTGTGTGTGTGTGTGTGTGTGTGTGTGTGTGTGTGTGTGTCAAAAGCTATACCAAATGAGGAGAGGAAAGTGCATGGAGAAGCAGAAAGAAATACTGTATAAGCGGACCATAACAACAAGATGACCGAGTTGTAATGCTGTTGTTAGTTGACCTTTGAAGCAGCAGCAGCAGCAGCACCAGCATTGGAGAGTTAAACGGGTAGGTATACTTCCATCTCCACAACCAGTACCAGGAAAAGATTAACGTGTACAGGATCCAGCTTGGGTGGAAGTCAGGGGGAAATACCGAGGCTGGGACGAGAACCGCAAGGAATGATGAAGGAAGAACTGGATGCGAGGAGAAGGAGGAGAAAGAGGAGGAGGAGGAGGAGGAGGAGGAGGAGGAGGAGGAGGAGGATATGGAGGAGGAGGAGGATATGGAGGAGGAGGTGGAAGAGGTGGAACTGGAGGTGGAGGTGGGAGGTAGAGGTGGAGAAGGTGGATAATGATAATATGGAGAAGGAGAATGAGGAGGAGGAGGAGGAAGAGGCGAAAGTAGGGGTGGAAGAGGTGGAGGTGGAGGTTGTGGATAATGATAATATGGAAGTGGAGGTGGAGGAGGAGAAGGATCATGCTCATGATGATAATGATAATGCTGAGGAGGAGGAGGAGGAGGAGGAGGAAGAGGAGGAAGGTGAGGAGGTGGAGGAGATGATGGCTAAAAATAAGTCTAAAGAAAAAAAAACGAACTATTTCCTTTTTGAAGCGTGGTTTCCTTGTGATGGGATATATTTTTTCTGGAACTAGTCAAGAGTGAATTATATAAGGTAAGTTGTCAGTCAGGGTTTAAAGGTCAGGTGTTAAAAATGTTTCCCTGACAAAGGTTACCCAATCATGAGAATTTTAGCTTGATGTAAGGGATATAAAATTGTATGCGAGATGCGTCCAAGTTTTTTAGGGGAATATAGGATACATTTGTTTTTGTTTTCAGAGCCCCATTGAATCTTCTAAAATATGTCATGAAACAGCAACAGACTAACAAAAATAATATTGGCCTGTTGTTGCTTGGAATAGTTTAAAGGAATTATTTGCTCCAGATTGACCAAATTGGGATGGAGTGGCATGGGTTAGGATGAGGTGGAGTGGGATGGATGGGTTAGGGCGAGGTGGAGTGGGGTGGGTTAGGGTGAGGTGGAGTGGGGTGGGTTAGGGTGAGGTAGAGTGGGGTTGGGTTGGGTGGGGTGGAGTGAAGTGGAGTGGTGTGGTGGTGTGGGGGTGGAGTATCTACGGTGCCCAAGATGGTGTTTACCGAGACACGCCAAGGGTGGGGAACCTGATGTAACCAAAGGCATTTCCACTCACTCCCTCCCTCACTCAACCTTTGGCTCTCCTGTCCTTCTGTATCTGCTGGTTCTCCCCCTCTAGATATTTTCTCTATTGTTGCTTATCAGTCACTCTAATCCCCTTCGAAGTTCTCTCTCTCTCCCTCTCCCTCTCCCTCTCTCTCTCTCTCTCTCCCTCTCTCTCTATCTCTCTCTCTCTCTCCTTATATGCCCTTTTGTTGTGTATCTGTCACTCTACAACACCTTACTTACACTTATCCATCTACCTACTGTATATTCTACTCGTCCCCCTCCCTCTCTCTCGATCCTTCTATATGTGTATATCTCTCTATTTTTCTTTTGACTATGTTTATATATAACCTTCCCATCTGTTACATTTATCTATCCATCTATCCATCAATCATCTGTATTAATATTTTTTTCTTCACCACTCAGTATCCATGCTCGACTTAAGGAGGAAATACCAAGGAGGAAAAAAAAAAAAAAAAAAAAAAAAAAAATAGACTCTTATATGACCCACGTGAACATAAGAAGACTACTGCATCCTCCCAGCTAGGCAACAAAACACTCCCTGTACTGAAAGAGAAGGTGAGAGAGAGAGAGCTGCTGTTTCGTGCTACACTTTGGACGAATCATAGACTCCAATAATATTCACCCACAGCATCATCGTCACAGGTCCCTTATATGGTTTAATCAGGCTATTTTTTTTTCTTCAGAGTTGCTAAATTGACACTTGTATATTGTTTTATTGTTTATTATGGAAGCTGTATTAGGACATGGAAACAATACTGGGACATGGAAGCTGTACTGGGACATGGAAGCTGACCTGGGACATAAGAAATAGATTAAGAGCCATATGGACAGTACATAGGGCCTTTAATTCAGCTCTTTTATATCTTCATCAAAAAGGTGTGTTGTGTGAAATTACGAGGTCTGGGATGTCGGCGAATTTGAGAGAAATAATTCCTCCAAAAGTTGTCATGCACAAAACGACAACTATACTGAAGGATGATATTTGTTTGTTGGTAAAGTTTGGACGAATGAGTATAGGAGGTGGAAGGTGTCGGGTGTTATGGGGAAAGGAAGGGAATGTGGGAGAGAGAGAGAAGGAGGGGAGGAATTCGGGATGGAGGGAGGAAGAGAAGGAGGGAGAGACTCTGGGATAGAGGGAGAGATAAAAAGTAGGGAATGAAGTCAGAATGGAGAAAATGAGAGAGGAGGGAGATAATAACTCAGTATAGATGGAGAGAAGGAAGGGAGGGAGATAGGGAGGGAAGGAAGTCGGGAGGGAAGGGAGGAAGGGAGATAGGGAGAGAAGGAAGTCGGGGTAGAAGAGGGAGGAAGGAAGGGAGATAGAGAGGGAAGGAAGTATGGATGGAAGGGGGAGAGAGGGAGGGAGATAGAGGGGGAGGGGGGGAAGGAAGTGAAGGGGGAGGAGGAAGTGAAGCCAAGCTGTTGAGAGACGGAGTAACGAGACAAACAGATGAATTTAACCAGCAAAATTAATGTCACAACACACACACACACACACACACACAGAAAACGCACACACACATACACACAAAACATACAACACATACACACAACATATAATGCAATACACACACAACACACACACACATACACAACACACACACATACACACACACATATACATACACACACACATATACACACACACACACATATACACACACACACACACACCTGTTGACTCCGGAAGTTGCACATTTTTGTAGGATCACGTTCTTACTCTTTCAGTCCGGGAGATCAGAAGAGGGAAGTAAATAAAGAGATGTGTGTGTGTGTGTGTGTGTCTGAGGCGATAGATGTTGACATGGATAGATAATTGATTTCCCTACACTGACTGGCACATTTTGTAAGCTGAGACACAAGTGTATTTTGTATTTATATAACACACACACACACACACACAAACACACACACACAAATACACAAAACACATACACACACAAACAAACACACACACACAAAAAAAAAAAAAAAAAAAACACACACACAAAACACATACACACATAAACAAACACACAAACACACACACACAAATATTTACATAGCTCTACTGTATGTATGTATGCATGTATTTTGACAGCCAGTCCTCGTGAAAAGTGTGTAGGTTAGGTTGGCATGTGTTCATTAATTCTAGACACAGTACAGGTGGAAGATGATCGACCCCTTCAATACCAAACGAACTTCACCCGGAACAAGGCTACAACTACTACTACCATTCATAACTAACCCAACCCAACCTAACTATAACTCCCATTCATAATACTAACCCAATATAACCTAACCCAACCTAACCAAACCCAACCTGCCTCTCACTACCACTCCCAATCATAAAAATGACCTAACCTTACCTAACTTCATCTAGCCTAACCTAACCAACCTCTCACTACCACTTTCACTCATAATACTAACCTAACATAACCTAAACTAACCTAACCTAACCTAACACTACTACTTTCACTCATAATACTAACCTAAACTAACCTAACCTAACCTAAACTAACCTAACCTAACCTAACACTACTACTTTCACTCATAATACTAACCTAAAATAATCTAACATAACCTAAACTAACCTAACCACTTTTATTGGACACCTAACTACTGTGTGATATTGGAAGGGGTATTAGAGTACAGTATCTGGTTCGCCTGTGTTGTACCGATATAAAATGTGACAGACTGTTGTGTACATTCGCTAAGTTACTAATAGTTTGTGAAAGAGAGCAAGTAGCCTACACATTCGCTTTGTTATTTATTAAGATTAAACACATCCTCTCGTTGACGGAGATGGGATAATAACCAAAGAGAAATGTAGATAAATATATGTGGGTAGCGTGTTTCCTCACCAACCCCGTGTGTTAAAGTGTTATGGTAGTTTATTATGGACCTTCATTATGTCCCATACTGTCACACACACGCACCCACCTGCACTCCCTACATTTCTTAAAGGGCAATGCACTTTCACCCATAGCTTACACACACACACACACACACACACACACACACACACACACGCACACACACACACGCACACACACACACGCACACACACACACACACGCACACACACACTCTCTCTCTCTCACGCGTGCTGCAGACAACATTTATACAGTATACACATACACACACACATACACATCACACACATTGACATCAACAAGAACACACTGTTACATATCAAACCTTGTTTTGGCACTTCCGACTGTCTTAGCCACTAATGGGATTATGATTAAAGTTTAAAGTTCTAAAAGTTACTATTAGGGCCAAACCAACCTTTAAATACATAAACAAATTCCAAAGTCAATAGGAATTGGAGTGGGAAAACGCATGTCAGTGTGACCAGCCTGGTATTAGGAGTTTAAGAAAATGTTTAGAAGACAGTCTTAAAGTTTAATAATTAATATCCCCACTTAACCTAACATTCACACAAATATATATACACAAAATATAATGGTATGTTGGGCGACACAATATAAGATAAGATAGTTCACCAAAGTACACACACACATAAATATAACATGTAATAAAGAAAATAGCCTAAGCTGGACGTTAGGGAGAATAAAGCTAATGAAGCACCTATCAAGACTCAAAAGACACTTAGCTGTAGGCTTGCAGGCACTTAGGTCTCCCGAGGTGAAGAAATGAGGCACGAGAATAATATATAAGTTATCACCAATAGTCTAACGTCACCCAGTCGAGTACCGGTATAAGGTTCCTTGTGTAAGTAAAGAGGGTGTGTAGAAAAGAGCTCGTACACCGAGAGCTATGACCATCAAGAATGAGGGATAAATGAAGGAACTGAAGGGACTTATACCACCACCGGTACTTGACTGGGCGAGGTCCAGAACAGAACTGCCTTCCACACTCACACTCTCCTCCGTCATCACCTCGGATGATATATTATGTATCATCCCCAACAATCTAGAACTGAGGAAATCAGTTTCATACAGTTTCCCGAATACACATAACTTCATGAACATAGCTTCATGGGTTCATCGAATCATATAAACAAAACTAAATATCCAACCCTTAATAATACAACAATTACATGAATACGTTACAACACAATACAATACTAAACACACACACACAAACAAACAAACATAACACACATCCTTAATCTAATCATGCTGGTAACATATTTCTTTAGTGTCCTCCACATTAAAACAGGCGACCTTCGCAACATGTGGAGGGACAGGAAATGCTTGGCTTAGTCTGGCTAAATTGGTCATGTTGGCACAATGTACTCACGGTAAACACCCTTCACTTTACCTTGCCCACACGACGCACTCACTCGACACTTTCCTCCCCATCCCTCCTCACTCCCTATATACGTCGTCATGAAAAGCAAAACATTCTAGAAGTTCGCTAAAGACACCATCTAAATTAATGAACTTTCCTCTCCCTTCCCCTTCACGTTGCTAAAATATTAAAACATAAAATAGTGTCTCCACTATCGCTACAAATGTCACTCACACCTTGTGGCATAATGACCCTTCTCCTCCTCTTCCTCTCGAAGTATTTACCAGTTCGTCGTCGACACAGAAGAGTTACAGGTATCTCGTTACAGGTATCACACACGACCCCTTCACTATCTTATTAACGTGTCGCTGGGAAAATGATGTAATAAGTTCTCGACACTCGCTACAGATCCCAGTATACGAGAATTTGCGATGTGTTTGGCAGAACTATTTCGAGAGCTTCTTTTAACTTCTATTCA
>JAWZYT010006055.1:20000-40000 GCA_034508575.1 Petrolisthes manimaculis
GCATGTTGGAGAGAGGGTGGAAAAGAGGAGTAGGTGGAGTTGGAGTAAGAAGGGACAGGAAGGTGGAGCGAGGGTAGAAGAGGAGTAGGTGGAGTTGGAGTAAGAAGGGACAGGAAGGGGAATAAGTAAGTGCATGGAGTTAAAGAAAATGAAGTAGAGTAAAGGGAGTAGATGGAGTTGGAGTTAGAATTGCAGGGTGGAGAAGGAACCAAAATGAGAGAGAGAGAGAGAGAGAGAGAGAGAGAGAGAGAGAGAGAGAGTGAAAGAGGAGGAGAGTTAGTTAGTTAACACTGCAGTTGAGGAAGTCGCCGTCTGGTAACTTAAGATAGAGAGAGAGAAAAAAGAGCGAGAGAGAGTGGTAAACAGGAGGTAAATGAGTGAGAGCCCAGACAAGGACTCTCTCTCTCTCTCTTTTTTTTTTCTCTCTCTCTCTCTCTCTATCTCTCACTCTCTCTCTCTCTCTCTCTCTCTCTCTCTCTCTCTCTCTCTCTCTCTCTCTCTCTCCTTATCATTCCTCTCACATTCACCCTCCATTTTTGTTCTTCTCACCTATTTCCCTCCTTACGTCTTCCTTCCTTGCGTATCTTTTTTTTTCTCTTCCTCCTTCCTTACGCAATCCCTCCCTCCGTCTCTCCCTCCCTCCTCCCTCCCTTCTTTCTGCCCCGTTTCCTCTCTAGGTCAAGACGAACAGGGTAGTTACATACTTACTTACTCCCAGCTAAAAATACTTTAACCTAGCTAGCCTAGTCTCCTGCCTCCCTCCATCCCTCCCTCCCTCCAGGCTTCTTTCTCTCATTCATTCATTTATTCATTCATTGTCTCTCTCTCTATCTATCTATCTATCTATCTATCTATCTATCTATCTATCTATCTGTCTCTCTCTCTCTCTCTCTATCTATCTATCTATCTATCTATCTATCTATCTCTCTCTCTCTCTCACACACACACTCTCACACACACATTCTCACACACACACACATTCACACACACATACACACACGTTGCAGGCTCATCGGGACGAACCATTATACGAGACCAAAAGAAAGAGAGAGAGAGAGAGAGAGAGAGAGAGAGAGAGATGAGTTATGGTGAGGGAGTCAGTGAGAGGCCGAGGAGGGTTAGCCAGCTGGCACACGATCCCAGCGGACAATTGTATAGTAGTAGTAGTAGTAATAGTAGTAGTAGTAGTAGTAGTAGTAGTAGTAGTAGTAGTAGTAAAAGTAGTAGTAGTAGTAAAAGTAGTAGTAGTAGTAAAAGTAGTAGTAGTAGTAAAAGTAGTAGTAGTAGTAAAAGTAGTAGTAGTAGTAGTAGTAGTAGCAGCAGTAGTAGTAGTAGTAGTAGTAGTAGTAGTAGTAGTAGTAGTAGTAGTTGGAAGATGAGGCAGGGTGAACGTGACAGTGATGGTAGAGAAGGTGTAGGGGGAATGGAAAGACGGGGCGAGTGGTGGAAGAGGAAGAGGGGTATAGAAGAAGGAGGGGGCAAGGGGTGTAGGAGGCGGTAGGGTGTGACTCCTTGGCTATAGTGGACCTCTTCTCCTTCTGGCCAGTCATCAAAAGTATCGTATATTCTCAAATGCTGACGTTTATTTTCCACCGGTGGCTCTCTGGCGGCTGAATGAATGTATGGACCCTCCTTATATGTCTTTCGTGAGGACTGGGGAGAGGAGAGAGGGACAGAGGATAGTCATAGGGTAAGGATAGAGGTAGGCCAGGGATAGGGTTAAGTCAGAGAATAGGGGTAGGGCAAGGATAAGGATAGGGAGAAAGGTAGGGATAGGGTTGAGGTGAGAGAGAGAGAGAGAGAGAGAGAGAGAGATTGACTGGGAATCTGGTATGGTGTGTGAGAGTGAGGGAAGCATGAAGGGGGGTTGGGGTTAGGGTTGAGGAAAAGGTGAAGGAGGAAAGAAGGGAGGTGAGAGTGAGAAAGGCAGTGTAGGAAGGGAGAGATCAGTGATAGTGGAGGGGGGCACGATGGGGGAAGGGGAAACAAGTGTGTGGGGTGAAGGGGGAGGGTGACAAAGTGAGGGAAGACAGGGAAATGAACGAGGGAGGGAGATATGTGAAGTTAATGTAGGTATAGCAGCAGGAGGGTGAGAAACGATGACTATATTGAGAGAAAGATGGACCAAAAACTACCCAGTATCTTACATTATTATCAAAAAAGCTTTTTTATTTAGGAAGGAAAAGATGAGGTTAGGCCTATTTCTGTGTCGGTAAGATTGTGTGTTTGTACATCGACATGAATGACTGAAATGGGCTCAAATGTCAATACTTGAAATCCCTGGATAATATATATAAGTTGAAAACAGGAGAGGAGAATGAACATAGATAGATAGATAGATAGAAATTGGGATAAAAAGTGAGATACAGAGATCCTCTTCACTCCTGTTCTGTTCAGTACTACACCTATCTTCTGTATCTATTAAAATTAGCCTTTTCATTCCTATTTTCCCTGAAATGTTCCAATAATATGTTCCACACATGTTCCCTACCCCATGCCTACCCTGGCTTGTCCAAACCCTGCCTCATCACCCCAGTCCAGCCCTGTACTGCATAGATCCCTACCTATAGTTCTATACCATACCCTGCCTTCCTATAATCTCCCCTCTGCCATGGACCCTTGCCTTGCCCAGCACTCCGATCCTTTTCTCGTGGTTACCTTCTGGCAACTCCAACTATGGACAAGAATGTGGGAACCAACCGACCTTATGCCCGGAAGGAGGTGAGTACGTTCCTGTCTTATGTGTACGCACACACACACACGAGAGCGGCGGGAGAGGGGACACACATACAGTTACACACATATTTATATAAATCTAAACATATAATATAATGAACATTATATTCATTAATATCATATAATGCACTTATATATATACCTATACCGGTACGTTGGCTACATACAAAGCTATACATGCTGTACTTCAACACAAAAAACAAACTCACGTGTACAGTAATTACAGGTAATTCACCTCGTCTTTATGTTTATATTTCAATAACTCATTACTCTTTTTATCGCTAGTAACTCATGAGATAAAAACTATTATGAACTCTAATACACATGCAAACACTCTCATCAAATAACCGTATACATTGCTATATCTTCAAGTCATCTGTATTTTTTTATCAAAGCTCATTGCCTGGCGGGTGAGAAGGAACCTTTGTCTATGATTGCACATACATACATAAAAAAATACCTGTAAAATCTATTCCAAGCCTTAGTCTCCGAGCCTTAGAGACAAAATTAGCGTGGAGGAGATCAGACGCTGCCCACCTTAATTGTCCGGAGAGAGAAGCTGGCGATTGATATAAAGATCATCATTACCCTCAATCTTTTATCACATTTGCATGAAGATTAGATAGGAATAAGGCAGGGTAAAGAAGGCAAGATGAGGGGACTGCCAATGTTGCTATATACCCGTAGCCTACAGCAGCGGGCAAAAGTTGGCCCATACACTCAGATAGATAGATAGAAATTGGGATAGAAAGTGAGAGACAGAGAGCCTCTACCATGTTCATCTCTAACCATTACTGAAACATTATTCATCTATAATTATAAACCTTCCTCTCATCACCACAGCAACCTTGTCTTTTTTCTCATTGACTTACATCTTAACAGAGTTTATATATTACATTGAAGGTGAACAATCTGCGTACTAGTCGACAGTACGTCATCGTGTCGAAACTAATGGTCGGAAAACTATCTAAGTGTTCGTCTCGGAAGCGTAAAAGATGAAATGCGACAAAAAAAAAAAAAAAACTAGTAAGAAAAATGATATAATAAACATCGTAGTATATAATATCAAGGAGGAACCTCTATTGGCAACATTACACTGCTACTGATGCAAGTAAAGACTGACATCTGACGCTCACCTCAAATTCTATAGGTCTCTACTGAAGGAGGGGGAGGAGTATGTCGGGGGATAAAACATTTTACACAGGTTTTTGCATGAGACTGTACACCGTGGCGTTTGGAAGGGCCCCATCCCCGTCATCATGTATCACGGTACAGGTATTAACAACCTTATTAACTTCCCTTTCCTTCACCGTCATCTCGCCATTCCCACCCCTTATAATTTGCCGGCCAGACTCTAAATACTCCACTTATATGCCTCTTCAGTGTATCGATAGCCCCTTGTTTATACTCAATGGGACGTTTTGGTCTCGGAACCTCCCGTCATTACCTTGAGTGTTTTTTTTTTACTGGCCGTTCATCTGTCTGTCTTGGAACGAAAATTTGTGTTCGTTGTAACTAGGTAAGCTGAAGTCACACAAGGCTATAAAATTAGGTTGTTCAGACTGTATGTGTAGGGATTGGGGGGAGGGGGGGGAGGTAGTAACGAAGGAGGAGACCCCAATATGCTTATAGAAGATAAATTATACACTCTTGTCGCCATAATTATTGTTTGTTGTTGATCGTTCCAAACTATGCTATTAAACAGACCCCTTACTCGTATACAAATGTACTCTATATTGTGGCTTAGTTTGGATGAATCATTGGCTCACCTCAAATCACTGAACAACAACAAAGGCAGGAACCACAGGAACTCCTCACTCTATGACGGGTGGTGGAGTGTGACGCCACCTATATCGAGTGTTTACCTCTGCCCCACGCCCTTGTCCTCACTCCTCTCACCTCATCAAAAAAATATATACACGCACCTACGGAACACAAACAAAAGATAGAAGAATCGTAATACTATTTATCTCACTGCCTGTGTCTCCATCGTATTTCCTATAAAGCTCTGCCAATAGCCTAGGGTAACAGAGATATATTTATGTCATATAATTCTAAGGTAAAAAACAAGGAATTAATTATATGAGTACAGATTCATACTGGAATATTTTTCTATCACCAGTCAAGTTCTCTTTCGCCATTAATGTGTAATTAGGACGAATCTATTAGTGGTTGAAATACACACACACTCACACATTCAATCACACACACACACTCACTTTCTCTTTCACACACACACACACTCACACATTCAATCACATACACACACTCACTTTCTCTTTCACACACACACACACACTCACACATTCAATCACACACACACACTCACTTTTTTTTTACACACACACACACAGATGAGTAAAATGCTAAAATGTTTACTTCTCACTGACTTGCGAAAAAACTCACACATCCGCTAAATTAAAACCCCACAAACATATCACTACAGTGTCTGGATCAATAGAATACTGAACATCAAATTACATCATTAAATTAACATCACCATTATCATCAACATCATTCATTATCATCAACATCATCATTAACATCATTCATCATCATCATCATCATTATTAATTCTCTTCATCATCAACATCCTCATCATTATCAGTTATCTATATCAACAACATTATTATCAATTCTCGACATCAACATCATCATCATCATCATTATGAATTTTCTACATCAACATCATTATCATTATCAATTCTCTACATCAACAACATCATCATTATCATCATCATCATTATCAATTCTCTACATCAAGAACATCATTTCATCATCATTATCAATTCTCTACATCAACAACATCCTCATCATCATCATTATCAATTCTCTACATCAACAACAACATCATTATCTTCATCATCATCAATATTCCTTATGGCAGACTAACGAGACACCTCCCTTAAACTTAATATATACCCAGCCATCAAAGACACATCTACAACCACGTTAATTATTTATCGCCCATTCATCACTTTGATATTTTATTATTTTTATTATTATCTTTTTATTTCCACTTCTTCATCACATCACCAGAAATTTCATGAGCCCCCTAACCACATCACCATTAACATCACCACCACCATTCTCAGCCCTAACTACATCATCATCACCATCATCATCATCACCATCATTCCAACTTTTTCACCTCATCATCACCATCCTATTTACATCACTTTTTTGTTTCACCACATCATCATTTTCATCATCTTCAATAGAGAGCTCAGCCCTAACCACATCACCACTAACATCATCATCACCATCATCATTCCAACTTCATCACCACATCACCACCATCCTATTCCCCAACTTCACCACATCAACATCCACATCATAATCATCATCATCTCACCACAACACCACCACTTTACACCCACTCCATCATTCCACCTTATTTCTCCAACTTCACCACCACATCAACATCCACAACATCATCATCACCATCTCACTACATCATCACCATCTCACCACAACATCACCACCACCACCACTCCACCTACTCTGAAGGACTATGAGCAAGTACAGGGTGGGGTCGAGTTTACATCCAAAAGGAGGTGGTCGATTGGTAGTGGTGGTGGTAGTGGTGGTGGTAGTAGTGGTGGTGTAGCTTTAGTAGTAGTAGTGGTGGTGGTAGTCGTAGTAGTAGTAGTAGTGGTGGTGGTGGTAGTGGTGGTGTAGCTTTAGTAGTAGTAGTGGTGGTGGTAGTCGTAGTAGTAGTAGTAGTAGTAGTAGTGGTGGTGGTGGTGGTAGTGGTGGTGTAGCTTTAGTAGTAGTAGTAGTAGTAGTGGTGGTGTTGTTGTTGGTGGTGGTAATGGTGTTGGTGGTGATGGAATTATTTGTGGTGCTGGTGATGTGGTTTCAGTGGTAGTGGTAGTGGTAGTGGTAGTGGTAGTAGTAGTAGTAGTAGTACTATTGGTATTTTTCGTGGTGATAATGGTTGGAATCGGTTTCGTGACAAAAGTCATAAGAAACGGTAGGCTCCATAAACTAATAGTACTGTCTGTACCTTAGATTGAAACATGGAGGGCGTTTGAATCCTCTAAATTGGGATACAAAACTAATCCCCTAATCTTATCCTGAGGTATATAGGTTCTTTTTGGATCTATTACACGACCACCTACTTCCATCATCCTCCTTCCTTAGTTAAGCTTCCGTCTTTTAGGCAAATTTTTCCCGTTCTGTTAGGTAAGTGTCCTCTGATCACTGAGAATAAGTTGGAAGAGCGGATTGAAACCTAATTTTAATCAGAGAACTTGGGAACGTATGCATAATATGTGATGTCGTCCACTAACAGGTTCCTTTTTGGTTGGTTGGTTGGTTGGTGGGTCGGGATGGAGTGTCAGTTGTGTGTTGCTCTCTGGTTGGTTGGTTGGTTGGTTGGTTGGTAGGTTGGTTAGTTAGTTAGTTAGTTGGTTGGTTGGTTGGTTGGTTGGTTGGTTGGTGGGTCGGGATGGAGTGTCAGTTGTGTGTTGCTCTCTGGTTGGTAGGTTGGTAGGTTAGTTAGTTAGTTAGTTAGTTAGTTGGTTGGTTGGTTGGTTGGTTGGTGGGTCGGAAAGGAGGAAGGAAGGGAGGGAGTGAGTTTTAGTGGACGTAAAGCTTCAAGATTACACGAAAATAAAGCAGACGCGCAATTTGCCTGGATATGGAAAGAAAATTGCACGTCTTCCATAGTCCATGTAATTTTGAAGCATTTCGTTCAATAACAAGCGACTCCTGCCCGGCGTGGCGTGGCGTTCCCAGTACAAGATGGATAGATACACCAACTTGGAGGCAGTGATGGTAGTGGGGCGAGATTGGGGAATATGGTGGTATGTTGATTCTCTGTTTCCTCACTTTTGTCCCCCCCCAATCTCTACCTATTCCTCTAGTCTCCTTCACCCTCCTCCCTCCCCTTACTTTTCTCCCTTCCTCCGAGGTGATGGTGAGGGATTGGTAATATTCATGTACATATTTTCATCAAAGATCGAATGAGTTGAAAGAAGGATTGCATAGGCATGGCATCGTGGGGAAATACGATCGAGGACAGAAATAAAGTACAGACGTATGGTGCAAGTTCATTAGTTTCTTATGCAATTTTAAATCTTCAATGGTCCTTGCTTTTCTTTCTATTTCCTTCGTGATTATTTTCCCTTCTTTTCTTTCTATTTCCTTCGTGATTATTGTCCCTACTTTTCTTTCTATTTCCTTCGTGATTATTATCACTCCTTTTCTTTCTATTTCCTTCGTGATTATTGTCCCTACTTTTCTTTCTATTTCCTTCGTGATTATTGTCCCTCCTTTTCTTTCTATTTCTTTCGTGCATGTTGTCCCTTCTTTCTATCTCCTTCTACTGAGTCGTCCAAGCCTTGTGAGGTGTTCTTTCTTCCTTCTCAATTCACACTCATAGAGTCGTGTTAGTTGTGTGTTCAAAAAGACTCTCGTTGACTCGACAGGCAAAACATTATTATCTTATCTAACCTTATCATATTATTATCATATTAAGATCATATGGCCACATGTCTGAATAATAATGATGAGAATATACTATGCATTGGAATTGGGTAAGTAAGTAAGGGCGGGTCAGGGTTGGGTACTGTGAAATTAGGATATCATGGCAGAGAAAACGGGATACACTGGATATGGGTTGGTAAAAAAAAAAAAAAAAAAAAAAAAAAAAAAGTGTCCTTCAGTTCGAGACAAACAAACAAACATACACACACACAGATTACAACACACGTACACAGAGACAATTTTTTTTATAATTATGATACACTGTCTTTCCAATACTCTCTCTCTCTCTCTCTCTCTCTCTCTCTCTCTCTCTCTCTCTCTCTCTCTCTCTCTCTCTCTAAACATACACACAGACTGATTACAACACACATACACGGAGACAATTTTTTATAACTATACACTGTCTTTCTTTCCAATACTCCTCTCTCTCTCTCTCTCTCTCTCTCTCTCTCTCTCTCTCTCTCTCTCTCTCTCTCTCTCTCTCTCTCTCTCTCTCTCTCTCTCCAATTTATCTAGCCTCAATCTCTCCACATCTCCAACAGTTTCCCATCTCCTTTACATTTTCATCACTCCTTATCTTGCCCTCCATTTCTCCATCCATCAGTTGCCTTCTCCAGTTTCCCTCTACCCATACCTACTAGACATTCTTTCTTCCACATCTCTCTCCACCCATCCCCCTCCTTCTCTTCCCTTACAGATTCAACCCCCCCCCTTCTCTTCCCATCCAGTTCCCCCCTCTTCCCTTCCCCTCCATCACGCTCTCCCCCCTATGTAGAAACCCTCCCTCTCCATCTCCCCCCATTCCCCCCCCCCCCTACCATCTTGTAGCAACACCCGTGGAGGCGTACATAATGGGTGTTCCTTTTTGTATTATTATTTATGATAAGGATGTCACAACACTATCTGGAGAAACCGGTTGCCAGGTCTGAATATTCACCCATAATCAGGAGTGTTCACTGTGCCCCGCTGCTCTCCTAATAAAAGGCACCTTAGTAAAAAAAAAAAAAAAAAAAAAAAAAAAAAAAAAAAAAAAAGGGCTTATATTATCGATTAAGCATACCGGTAGATACATTTTTTTTATTTTTGTTCATGTTATTATAGTCAAGTACACAACAGAGTTAATGATGGCTATATAAAGAGTATCTGTGTTAAACTCTGCTTTTCTTATGATAGTATTTAAGGGGGTAATTTTGTTTTTGGTACATTGGAGAGCCCTGATTCCTCCAAAGTATGCCAGGAAACAGGACCAGATGAGCAAAAATAATGGTGTTCTGTTGTTTGGAATAGTTTGGAGGATTCAGTTGCTCCAGATTTACCAACACTACCTCCCCCTAAACTCGGTAATCTCAGGCCCGTAGTTTTAACAAATTTGAGGGCCCTTACTGGAGCTCTATGAATTCTCCAAACTACTCCAGGCAACAGATTCCCTATTAGAAATACTGAAGGGTTCTGTGGTCTGGATTATTTGGAGGGTTCATAGAGCTCCAGTAAGGGCCCTCAATTTTTTTAAAACTACGGGCCTTAGTAAGACATTATTTATATATGTCTACTGGGTTAGCTCTGAAGAGGGTGTAATTAATGTTTTGGTATATACTGCTTCGAATAACCTGATCGAGTATTAATTAAGCGAGCTCAAGCAAATATGAAACAGGATAAGAGTTGTTATGGGTTCACTAGTATGTGTCAAATTATTCGAAACTTCAACGAGACATTGGATATAAATTTTGGATTGCGAGTGTAAATACTTCTCACGGCTACCTAAACCCTCGGTCGGTCCTCGAAATTATATATATATAAAAAATGAATTGTGACATTGTTCTGACTTGTGGTATTACATTCTCTGGGACAACACACAAGATCTTTTCCAGTGAAGATGATGATGATGATGGTCGTCAATCTTTCCTTCTTTTCATGTAACCTGGGAAAAATCGCTTTGATGTTGCGAGGGTTTCCGAACAGGCGATAAGAGAATTAAGGTTTCGGAGTAAAGTTTCCACACTCCCTAGCTGGTTTCAGAGTTCCTGGACAAGGAGTATTAATTATATTAAATATCATGATTTCCCTCGTTCAGGAAAAGTCCCACAACCGCCCCTCAGGTGGTGTGGCAAGCGGTGTGTAGGGGGGGGGGGGAAGGGGGGAGTGGAAAGACAAGGAGATAAGTGAGTGTCAGTGGTGTCTCATATTGGAGGTGATGGCCGGGTTGAACCTTCCACACTCCCTGCAACCACACACATACACACACACACACACCAACCACACATACACACACACATACAAGGTGAAGGTAGGTACTGTGGATGATATATGAGTGAGACAGAGTGGTAGGATAATGAGGTTAACACTCCTCACAACGGTCATGAGGGCCGGTCCGCTGGCCCTCATGACTCAGGAATTTGTGTTGTGGTGGTGGTGGCGGTGGCGGCGGCCGTGGCGGGTCCTCCCTCGCCCCGGGCCTGGCAGGAGCCGCCTCGCCCCGCCCCGCTCCAGCACCAGTGAGGCAGCCGGTTTTTATAGTGGCGAAGGGCGGCGCCCCCGGCCAGCGCACCGCCGTCTCACTTTTTGTAGCGGCACAGCGTTGGTACTGAGTGGCCGCTCAGAAACTGTATATCAGGAGGGTCTTGGCCAGCAGGTTATCCACTATATACCTCACTACCCAACTACCCATACACTCAACACAAGGCATCATATATGTACACGGTGCTCCCTCAACTCATATTTACTCAGTGATGTGACATTCCAATCGAGAACGCCAATTCATTATTCCATTAGACGTCCAACTCATGACCGACAACACTCACTTCCAACCAATACCATACCATGCAGGTCATGTAATGTAACCTGATCTCTCTCTCTCTCTCTCTCTCTCTCTCTCTCTCTCTCTCTCTCTCTCTCTCTCTCTCTCTCTCTACTGGAACATAACTTTAAAGAAAATGGACTGCAAGCGAGCGACAACAAAGTGAAAACGTGGTATGGTGTGTGTGTGTGTGTGTGTTGCTGGGACCCGCTCTTCGTCCTAGCAACTGAGCCACTTACTCTACTCTCTCCCATCCTTTCACTCTCCCTCCCTCCTTTTTACCCTTATCTCTCCTTCTCTCCCACACTCTCTCTCTCCATCTACCTTTCCTACCAATATCCCCTTTCCATCTCTTCCCTCTATACCTCCCTTGTACTCTTCCTTTTCTTCGCTCTCTCTCCATCCCTCTCTACCCTTTCCTCCAATACACACGTACCCTCCCTTCTACCTTTCCCTCCCTCCCTCCAGCACCCCCCATCGTCTCTTCTACCCTTCCCTACTTCCCTCCAGCACCCCCCATCGTCTCTTCTACCCTTCCCTCCCTCCCTCCCTCCCTCCCTCCATCGCGGTATTCATGATCTCCTAAACACAGTCATCAGGCGAGGCGGGGAGGGAAAAAAATATACACCCAAAAGGAAAGCACAGAGAAAAAAGAAAGTAAGAAGTAAAAAAAAAAAAAAAAAAAAAAAAAAAAAGACGAAAGAAAAAGAAAACCCAGGGAAAATAAAAAGACGAAATTGAGTCACCGTGGGAAGGTTAAAAGGAAAATAAGATGGGCAACAAACAGTATAAAGGAAAATGAAAGTAAAATAATAAATAAGCAAAGGAAAATTAAAAAGGAAAATGTATAGAATTTTATATGTAAAAAAAAAGAGCAAACTAGTGGAATTAAATAGGGGAACACGAAAAAAAAGCTATGGTAAATTAATGAATGATAGATGGATGATAAAAATGTGGGAAAAAGAAAACAAGAGAGAGAACAGAGTAAACAATAAAGGAGAAACGAAAGCAAATGAGGGAAAGAACAGATACAGAAATACTGCAAAGAAAAGAGGGAATAACAATGAGACAGAATATGAGAGAAAACAATACGACAAAAAAATAAACAAAATAGGGAAGGGAAAGGGGGAAAGTAAAAGACAGATAATAATAATAGAAAAAAAAAGAGGGGGAAAATAAAGAGAGGGAAAAAAAATAAAAACTCTCTTTCTGCTCCAAACCTCGAAAGCTTCCTTGGGTTGAACATACATACATATTCGTCTATCAATTCATCTTTACGAGCAAAAGGTCCATGAATAATACGATGGTTGTGGTGGTGGTGGTAGTGGGTTGATTCATCAGTACAGTGAGGTGGGATTTTAAGGCAGGTATTGTACTGTGAGGTGTAGTGGCAGGCAGTAGTAGATTGAAGGTAGGATGGCAGGCAGGTAGTAGGGTGAGGTGAAGTGGCAGACAGTAGTAGAATGAGGGAAGGATGGCAGACAATTAGTAGGGTGAGGGTAGGACGGAAGGCAGGTAGTAGGGTGAGAGTAGGATGGAAGGCAGGTGTAGTATCGTATGGGTAGGATGAAAGGCAGGTAGTATAATGGGTGAGGATAGGAAGGAAGGCAATTAGTAAGGCGAGAGTAGGATGGGGAGGACAGGTAGTGGTGTGAGGTAGAATGAGAAGAGGGTTGGTTAGTTAGTGCTGTAATGAAGGACGGTGTGGTAAGAAGGATAAGTGGCAGATAAGTATGGCAAGTCAAGGAGGCGAGACAGGAAGGAAATAAAGCAGCGGGTTAAATTGGTGAGACAGTGAGGGTGAAGTAGAAGGTACGGAACTGAAGAAGGAGGTAGTATCATGGTGAGGTACAGTGAAGCATTGAGGATAACAAACAGTACTGTATAATTATCACAACACAATTACAATACAACGCCTTTCAAACTCTACTTTACATGAACTAGTTAGGTGTGTAATAGTATACGATATAATTACCTCTGTGCTACTACTACTACTACTATTATTATCATTCGACTTAAACTATCATTGAATCCCGTTGTGAAAATGATAAGATACTAGATAGCTCCATGTGAACAACCCAAATCTCCCTTAACACATTCATACTTTTCAGTATCCCCCTCACACATAACCTTCATTTAATTCAGCAACTTCCATACATGTGGGTATAGTCATTTACAGTCTTCGCCATCACCTACAAGCAATAATATCCCTTTCCTATACTGAGTAAGGTGAGGACACAACTTTTAAGGCCCCTGTGATTGTGTATGAGAATTAGAGGCTTCTGATTCCTCCTGACTATGCCACGATACAAACTCCTTCCATATAGGTTGTGTTTCGTGGCAATGTTTGTAGGACTCGTTTGCCTCCAATTTTTCTGACCATATCACAGGGTCCCTTAACACTCTTTTACTATTCGCCTCACGACTTCAACGCCCACTCCATATCAATAAAATCCTCAATATATGTTTACTACCCATAAACAATATAATCATACTCGTACAAAAACCATTACAAACGTCAGCTTCTACGTGAACAAACTATGCAACGAAAACGAACGAACGAATGTCGATCTTTCTTAGGCATATTATACGGTAGATAAAGACCCCAATTATTGTTGTCTATATTGAAAGAGGTAGACACTAAATGAAAGAATCTCGTTTATTATGAAACAAATAAAACGAAAAAAAAAAAAAACTGGCTATAAACACATCGGCAACAGACATACAGTATATTGTAGTGTAAGGAATTGTGTGAAGGTGGGTAGCGGTTCCAAGGTTACTCACATGTATAGTGGGTGCCAGGTGGGTCCGACACGACTCAGGTTGGCATTCTGGGTTACATACCTGTCAGGGAAGAGAAGAAAAAGGAGCATAAACAACTGATGTCAAGTTAAAGTCATTATTAGTTAAGGTGCCAATACGTTTATGTGTATTACGGAATCAGAAGTTATAAGACAGTAGCTTTAGGGTATACAGTAGATACAAGGAAGAAGTGATATGTATGGCAAAGAATAATAATCACACAGTAGCACAATGGTCGACTTATTATTATTATTATATTCTTCCATCAGGTTACGTCATCAATAATACGGTATAGAAAGATGAGGTCGTGTGAATTGGGCTTTAACGCAGTCCTCTGTTCACCTCCTCCCTATCCCCCTCTCTCTCTCTCCCCCGCTCCCTCTCTCTCTCCCCCCCCCCTCCCTCTCTCCCCCCCTCCCTCTCTCACCTCCTCCCTTACTCCACTGTGACTCCACCCTGTCTCTCCTGTGACCCCTTTATTTATGGACCAAGAGGCAGGTTTTTTTTCCCACGGGGAGATTGCCACTGGAGGTTGAGATAGGTTGGTGCACAGAAATTATATAATGTTATTGCAGTCTCATTTCGCCATGGTGGGCTGGCCAAAAGCATTATTATCAAAGTGTGAAATGTCATCCATCGTCGACAATGATTTCAAAATAATATATTGCATTAAATTTGTGTTGTGGTGTTTTTAAGATATGCTTCTACCGAGATAAGCTTCTACTGAGATAAGCTTCTACCGAGATAAGCTTCTACTGAGAACATTAAGGTACTTTTTGTGGTTATCCCGGTTCCGAAAAATACCAGCTTAGTTCCTATTATTTACACCGGCTCCAAAAGACACTATACAGATTAGATATCAAAGAGTAACCCAGGAAGGACTAATGGTAAGCTAAATCCCAAAAGTTGTCCTATTCGGGGTTGGGTTGAGTAGGAACTGTTAGTTTATTATATCTCAAATGCCTGACTGACTGACTGGTGATGCGTGTAATAATAGTGTATGTATGTGTGTATGTATGTATGTATGTATGTATGTATGATGCTGGCAGAGTGGGTCAACATTATACACACAGAGTCAGAATGCAAACTATCTCAATATTATAATAACCTCCGTCAACAATCAACATTGATCAAAAAGCACTAGCAATCAATATGAACACTCAGAACACTCAGACAACACACACACACACACACACACACACACACACACACACACACACACACACACACTGGGTAAGAAGGCTGCATGGCAAACCTGGCCCACAGTCACGAAGAGGTTTATTTGTACATTGTGAAGTGACTGCAAACCTGTTCTCAAGGCCCGGGCTGTCAAAGGTTGGAATCGTGTGTGGTTGGGTAAGAGAAATTGTATGTATCGTATGTTATTCTCCAAGTCAGTAATTACTTATGAAAAAAATATATATAACTCGTCTCACATGAAGTGGGAATGCATGAGGGACCCTGCAGATGGTGGGGGGAGGGGGAGGGAGGTGGGGGGCATGTGGGAAGGAGGAGGTAGGTATAGTATAACACTGTAGACGGCGTCGGGGGGGGGGGGGAGGGGGAGGAGAAGGAATGGGGGAACCTGGGAGACGGGGGAAGGGGGGTAGGAGGAGGGAATGGGGGACACTGCAGACGGTTCAGGTTACGGCTGTCTGTGACGTTCCGACCCAGTCACCACAAACATCATAATCAACATCCTTATTACTTATTACGGTGGGGGTGGGGAAGGGTGAAAGTGGGTGTGACGGTGTGTTAGGGTGAGGAAGGAAGTTGGTGTGAGGAAGTGTATAGTGTGAGGGAAGGGGAAGGCAGGTAGGTACATTAGGTAGGTAGGTAGGTAGGTAGGTAGGTAGGTAGGTAGGTGTGTGTGTGTGTGCGTGTAAGGAAGTGAGACAGCTCGAGTGTGTGTGAGGAAGTGAGAAAGCTTCTGTGTGAGGAAGTGAGAAAGCTTGTGTAAGTGTGTGTGAGGAAGTGAGAAAGCTTGTGTAAGTGTGTGTGAGGAAGTGAGAGAGCTTGAGTGCGTGTTTTGTATGTGTGTGTGTGTGTGTGTGTGTGTGAGAAAGAAAGAAAGAGAGAGAGAGAGAGAAAGAGAGAGAGAGAGAGAGAGAGAGAGAGAGAGAGAGAGAGAGAGAGAGAGAGAGAGAGAGAGAGAGAGAGAGAAAATGAGAAAGCTAGAGTGTGTGTGTGTGTGTGTGAGGAAGTGGATGTTGAGTATGAATGATATAATACAAGTAAACATGATTGTGTAAGAAGCCCGACCACACAAAATAATCAGACAATATCAACGGAGTAACCACGAAATAAAAATAAAGTCCTACTCAGTTTACCATCGAGTATGTTATGTCTCTCTCTCTCTCTCTCTCTCTCTCTCTCTCTCTCTCTCTCTCTCTCTCTCTCTCTCTCTCTCTCTCTCTCTCTCTCTCTCTCTCTCTCTCCATCTTGATCATCCTACACAACAGAAATTAAAGTCCTACTCAGTTTACCATCATGTATGTCTTTCTCTCTCTCTCCATCTTGATCATCCTACACACACACAAACAAAAAAAAAATCTAGCTGATTATAACACTAAAGAATAAATGGAAAGATGTTCTTGCATACGGGCCCGAGTAGCCAGAGTCGGTTGCATAAACATTTCCTTAATGGGGATAGATAATTCACTTTTGGTACATCCATTGCAGTGCCTTGATTCCTCCAAAGTATGCCGGGAAACAGAACCAGAAGAGAAACAATAATAGTGTGTTCTGTTGCTTGGAATAGTTTAGAGGAGGATTCAGTTGCTCCAAATATGCCAACACAAAATTTCCCTAATACTGTGATTCCCATGTTAACAGAGGGAGTATTTGTGTGTACTGTATGTTAACAGAGGGAGTATTTATGTGTACTGTATGTGTAAATAAGGGAATTCTTAGAGGCTGGATGCTTGCGTCAGCTTTAGAAATTCTCCGCGTCGGTGCGTATGTAAGTACTGTAGTGTACTGTTGGGGACGAGTTATAGGTGTGTGTGTGTGTGTGTGTGGTGTGTGTGTGGTGTGTGTGTGTGTGTGTGTGTGTGTGTGTGTGTGTGTGTGTGTGCGTGGTGCGTGTGCGTGTGCGTGGGTATGTGTGTGTGTGAGCGTGTGTGGTGTGTGTGTGTGTGTGTGTGTGTGATCTTTTTCTAGTGAGTGCAGGAGAATGTGAGTGAAAGTGAGTGAATGTACAGTAGTCCAGTAACAGTACAACCATGATCAACTGTACCTTCTCACTTCAATGATTTAGAAACCATTTTACTGATACTAAGTTACCGAGTCGTGATGAGTACAGTTCCAAGCAGGTGAAGGGAAAAACAAATCCTCAGTCTCTACACGTATACAGTAGGGTGCAGCATAACCCATAAATACAATAATAATAATAATAATAATAATAATAATAATAATAATAATAATAATAATAATAATAATAATAATAATAATAAGGTAATTTTCACTCATTTGCTCAATACTATATTCATTCCCACCGAAAAAAATGACACAGAAAAAACTTTAGACATTCATATAATTATAATCGATTCTGTTTAGGTGTAGATTGGCTGAGGTGGTGTTTGTTTGTTTGTTTTGTCTTTTCACCTGCTCGGAATTATACCAGCATTATCACTTCGGGTTTGGTAGAGCTTCGGTAGGTTATAGACATGAGTTATTAACAGCTTATTACACGTATACACACGAGCACTAATAAATATCCAGTTGTGCTTCGAATACCTACCTAGAGACAATAAATAAATGCACTTTAAGGGGAGGGTATAGTTTTTGTATTTTGGGAGATTATTGATTCTTCCAAACTATTCCAAGTAACAGTCCACCATTATTTTTGTTCATCTGGTTCTGTTTACTGGTGTTCTTTGTAGGAATCAAGGCACTCCGATGTAACAAAAGTATACTCTCCCCTTAAGGGTAAGAGTGAAGGTTATGCTTAGTTTCCACTTCTTGTTTTTGGTTCGTGGAGTTAAACCCGGCTTGTCTTGGCAACGGGTTTAACTTTGTAATGAAAAAAAAAAATGGGTATCAGATCGTATATTTGCTACATTATTGTGTGTTTATAAGGTAAGATTAAATATATGTTTGCCTGAATGTGTTCTAATGTATGTGTAGGAAAAGGTGAAGGCTGCATAACCTCTTCAATATATAATCATTAAGATCACGGTGATTGCCTCATTTGTTCAGTCTTATACACACAATATTGTTGAACATATACATATATACATTTTTCCTTTAATATGTTGAAGGGGATTTAGATAACTTTGATGGCAGTGTTCTTTCTTCTTACCTTTTCAAAACTACGGTATTTTAAATTCACTATATACAATAAGTCAGCTTCATAATGGGTTTCAGTACACTACATTCCTACCTCAGAGATTACAACCTACCTCATCACCTCTTCCCTCCACTCTCTTTACACTACCTTCCAGTCTCAGTACACTACATCCCTTTCCTTTGCTATCACCTCTCTGCCCTACTATTAAAATCTACAGTACAACCTGCCTCACCAACTCCTCCCTTCCTGTCTCATTTTACTACATCCCTTGCTTCTGTTACTTTCCCCTTCTCTTCCTCCCTCCCTGTCTCAGTACACGACCTCCCTTACCTTTCTTATTATCCCTCAGCCCTATATACTCTACAAGCTACAAACTGCATCGCCAAACTCTTTTCATTTTCCTCTCTCTGCAGCTCCTATATACCTCCTTATCAACCAGTCGTTTTGTCGTTTGCCCCCTACATGTCTCTCTGCCTGACCACACCCTATCACGTTATCCTACTGGTGAGTGAGTGAGAGAGTGTTGTGGAAAGTGTCGCGATACACACTAAAGTCCAGCTGACCACAGAACACAAACAAGACCCTCTCCCTCAAGGATTATCTGGTAGCAAGGCTGTAACACTCACACAATCAGCATGAATTATCATACAGGTGATGTATTAAATTACGCTCAAGGGTATTACTATACTACTGAATAAAATATCCACTTAGTTGGTAGAGGCGATGAACCTCAGTGATTGTCGATATATCAATGCCTGTAATTAATTAATCAATGTATACTGTGGTTTACGTATTTATTATACTGTTTGTACGGAACCTCTTGCTGCCATGTGTGTGAATGTAAATATCAACACAATATGTGGATGATAATAATAATATATGTTTGGAACTGGTTTTTTGACATTCCTAGATACACGTCTCTCTTGGTGAATAACATCATAAGAGTACTGACCACAAAAATACCGTGTGTTTGTGTGTGTGTGTGTGTGTGTGTGTGTGTGTGTTCTGCTGCTGCTGCTGCTTCATACAGTACACAGCATACCACATCTCTTCTGTCATTACTATTTACCCAACACATCAACATTGAGGTGTTAACTCCTCTGACGTGTCACTCACTCACCTCCCATCTGGTCTCTCTCTCTCTCTCTCTCTCTCTCTCTCTCTCTCACACACACACACACACTTTCTAGTCTCTGGTACCATTCCGGAAAGGAACTTGGATACGTCATGTGCATACAATTTACCATTCTTGCATCTTTTTTCGATATTTCTCTCTCTCTCTTATATGACCTCACCTTTCCTCTGTCTGTCTGTCTGTTTGGCTGACGGTTCGATGCCCTTAATATTTTGTCTCGACTTACACCTTCTTATTTCTGTTCGTGTCAGTCTGTCTGTCTGTCTGTCTGTTTTTCTTTCTGTCTAACTTATCCTACCTAATTCAATTCCTATATATCCTACCCTAACCTAACCTAAATGAATACCTAACCTAACCCACCCCTACCTAATCAGTACCAGACCTAACCTAACCTAACCTAACCCAACCCACCCTAACCTAATCAATAAATAAAATAAAACATACCAATATCTGATTCTATACGAACAACCCCCTGCTTCCCCCCCAAAAAAAAAATGCTACTACTAATAATAAAGTAATTCGTGTTGGGCAGGAATAGAAACGACCGAATAACCGAGGTAAGGGAAACTAAACGTCGTGTGTATGTGTGTCACATATATTCGCTCAGTGTTATAGAGATTAAAGTGCTCAAGGAAGGTTTTCGATGGTTTTTAAGGGGGAGTGATTATTATCATTATTATTATTATTATTTTCATTTTTAAACACACTGTGGGAAAATGGACAGACAGGCTCACAAACGAATGTCTTGA
>JAWZYT010006055.1:42500-54731 GCA_034508575.1 Petrolisthes manimaculis
TTCAGTAAACACACACATACATACATAGGTACATGTACAGTATACATATAGTCACACACACACATAATATATATTTGTGTGCCAGAAGAGAGATAGAGACAGAAAGAGAGAGAAAAAAAGAGAAAAAAAGAGAGAAAAAGAGAGAAAAAAAGAGAGAAAAAGAGAGAAAAAAAAAAGAGAGAGAGAGAGAGAGAGAGAGATACTAGCCAGTGAGAAGATACTATATAAAAGTAAACGCTGCCTTCAGTGTTATAACTACTGGGTTGGAAGAAGACATGATTTATTGTCACACTTGTCATCCACTGGTCCGGTGTGTGTGTGTGTGTGTGTGTGTGTGTGTGTGTGTGTGTGTGTGTGTGTGTGTGTGTGTGTGTGTGTGTGTGTGTGTGTGTGTGTAGGCTCTAACTTTAAAATAGAAAACAAATGGCAAACCAATGAATAAAAACATAAACATACACAGACATACATACATACATATATACACACAGACACACACACACCCACACCGGCACACTCGGGCACTAAACATTAAGTGTGTGTGTGTGTTTGCGCACTAAGCGACGCGCATGAGTGGTTTATACACACAACAATACCCGTCTGTCACACAAACAAACACACACACACACACAGACAAGGAAAACTCTGCTCTAAGTAAACACATAAATGATTCCACACAAGGTTCTAACTAACCTCCTTTAGGGACCCTGTGATGTAGTAGTCAGAAAATAAATTGGAGGTAAGTGAGTCCTTCAAATATTGCCACGAAACACACACACATACACCTACTGTATAATATGGAAGGAGCTTGTTTGTTTCGTGGAGGTAAGTGAGTCCTTCAAACATTGCCACGAAACACACACACATACACCAACAGTATCTTATGGAATATTGTTTGTTTCGTGGCATGGTCTGGAGGAATCAGAAGCCTACAATGCATCGACTATACTACAAGGTTGGTTTCCTAAGCACACACAGACACACACACACATAACTGTTTCCCCCCAACAAACCTTCATTAACCATTGAAATATTATGGTTTTCCTGGTGCCCTATATCAGTCAAGCTTAGTGAGAGAGGGAGAGAGAGAAGGGGAGAGGGAGGGAGAGAAGGAGAGAAGAAGATAGGGAGGGAGAGAAGAAGAGAAAGGGAGGGAGGGAAGGTAGGACAGTGTTGGCAAATATGGAGTAACTGATTCTCCTCCAAACACTCCTAAGAAACAAACAGTGGTATACAGTCACGAGTACTAAGAAATATACAGCTTTGGTTGAAACTTTGTACAGTCCACCAACGAACGAACTCATTCTAATGGAGATCTTATTGTGCTTTTATTTACTGTCTCTAGGTATTCGAAGCACACCTGTATACTTATTAGTGCTCGTGACTGTACAACTTCAGTATAGATGGTTTGGTCTGTTTCTTCTCGTAGTCTGGAGGAATCGGTAGCCTCAAAAATTGGTCTAGAAAAGTAATGTTGTTTTTGTTGTGTACCAAATTTATGTGTGCCAAATTTATCTGTACCAAAAAATATATGTACCTATTGTGTGTGTGTGTGTGTGTGTGTGTGTGTGTGTGTGTGTGTGTGTGTGTGTGTGTGTGTGTATTTTGTAGCCGTGTACCTGTTTTAGAATGTCTGTGAGGGCGTTTAAAAAGCCACCACTACCCACAGTCACCCCCTCCCCCCATTCATTCACCCCATCCCCCCATCCCCCCATTCATTCACCCCATCCCCCCAGTCATTCACCCCTCCCCTCATTCATTCACCCCTCCAGTCACCCATTCCCCATGCATTCACTCATTTCCCATTCATTCAGCCCCTCCGTCACCCATCCCCCCATTCATTCACCCACGCCAACACTAAGGTCAGTCAGCAAGGAGAGGGGGGGAGGGGAGGGGAGGGGAGGGGAAGTGGAGGGGAGAGGGGAGAGGAAGAGGAGGGGAGAGGGGAGGATAGAAGAGGGGAAGGGAGGGGAAAGAAAAGAAGGGAAGGGGAAAGGCGAGAATGGCACTGGGATGAGGGTAGGGGACGGGTGGAGAGGGTAGGGGAATGGAGGGGGGGAGGGAGGGGGAGGGGGGGGGAGCAGCGACAATCGTGGGCCGTGCAGTTAAAGGTCACTTGAAACCTTCCTACCCCCCAACTCTCACCTTTAAGGCCTCTACCTTCATCAGTGTGACCTCGAATGGAGTCTAAAGCGGGCCCGGCCAGACTAGGTCATTGACTTCATTCATTCCTCCTCCTCCTCCTCCCCCTCTTCCTCCTCCTCCTCCTCCTCCTCCTCCTCCTCCTCCTCCATCACTATCACCACTTCCTATCTATTATGTCTCCTTTTGTGCCACTTTCTTCTTCTTCATTTTCATTTTCACACACATTTATTTCTTAGTTTGGATCGTTATTCATTTATTCTTCCATTCTCTTTTTCCTCCATTCTCTCTACCCTTTTCCTCCTTCTCCTTCTCCTCCTCTTCCTCCTCTTCCTTCTCTTCCTCCTCCTTTTCCTTCTCCTCCTCTTCCTTCTCCTTCTCTTCTTTCTCCTTCTCCTCTTCCTCCTTCTCTTCTTCCTTCTCTTCCTCTTCTTCTTCCTTCTTCTTCCTCCTTCTCCTCCTACAAGTGGAAAGTTGGTCCAGACATTTTCCTTTTACACCTTATACATGACGCAACAAAACCAAGGAGTGCAACACACAGACACACAGACACACACGCCCAGACATTCTCACACACACACACACACATACATACATACATACATCATACATACATCATACATACATACATACATCATACATACAGCAGACATACAAACATATATATATAACAGAAGTACATACATGCATACATTCAACAAACATACATACATATATACAGTACATACCGGTACAGATCATACATACATACATAGTGTTAACGTATTAGAAAAATCCTTCTTTAACCCGCCACAGATTATGGATAAGAATACTGGATTACTATGAATAAAGTTAAGGACCCTGTGATCGCTTATGAGACTCGGTGGCTTCTGATTCCTCCAGACTATGCCACGAAACAAGCTCCTTCAATACAGATGGTGTTTCGTGGTAATGTTTGAAGGACTCGCTAACCTCTAATTTTCTGACTACATCACGGGGTCCCTTAATAAACGATAATGAATTGGGGAAATAGACCCCCTCAAAAAAAAAAAAAAAAAAAATAATAATAATAATATACCATTTCTGGCTCGTGATTGTACATCTTGATTTTTACGTGAAGTTGTCATTCATTACCACTTCATAGATTAGCTAATGATAATATCAACTCTATCAAACAAACAAACAAACAAACATTCATATATACACACAAATAAACATTCATACTTACATACTTATATACATACATACATACATACATACACACACAACATACAAAAAACAAACAAGCAAACAAACAACCATTCAAATATACACAAACATACATTCATACACACAAACATACATTCATACATACTTACACACACATATAAAAGAGGTAGTAGGAATAAACTAAAATACCAAGGCTGAATATAAACGTCTCGAATATTGGGTGAAATTTAGGACTTCTGATTCCTCAAAAAAAAAAATAATATCTATATATGCATAACACAGAACAGACAACGAACTATAACTACTGACTCCAAATACGAGTAGGGGATCTGTTTGTCTGTTTGTCTGTTTCGTGGCATAGTTTGGAGGATTAAGTAGCCCTCGATTCCTCCCTTCCACTACTACACTTCATTTCTACACTCCAACATTTCTTTCTGATAACCACAAGGAAAATTTGGAAGATAAAAGAGAAAGGCATAAAATGAGTCAAGATAAATAAATACTTGATGTGAATAAAGAAGGGAAGGATAGATTAGTGAATGATATGAGAAAGGCTAAACAAAATAGGACGAAAAATGACAATACAGAAAGAATAATAATGAATAGGTACAAAATTAAATAAAAATAAAGAGAGAGAGAGAGAGAGAGAGAGAGAGAGAGAGAGAGAGAGAGAGAGAGAGAGAGAGAGAGATGAACAGGTACAGTTAAGTTAGGGTAGGCGATCCCCCCCCCAACCTTACCCTCCTCAGGTCCCTTCCTTCCTTCCCCCCACCCCCACCCCCAACACAGTTACATACCCCGGTCCTCCCACGACGTGTGCTGTGTGCCGTTCGTTCACTTTCACCCGTGTTCACCCGTTCCTTACTCTGACACACACACACACTCACATACATACACACTAGGGATTACAGACACACACATTAACGTACAGAATAATAAGGAGATACAAACACACCCGTTTCTTACTCTGGCACACACACACACACACACACACACACATACAATTAACTATACACCCATACATAAAGACACAAACATTTGATACACACACATACGAATGCATAGTCATACACATACACGAAAGCACACACACATACACACACACACACACACACAACTCATTGTAACATACACAAATATGTTCCACTCACTACACGTGTCTACATATTCGGCATCATCAGTTACTGTAAGGTAATAACAAAACATACACAAAGTCACACTCATGCATGTGCACAAACAGAGTATAATATAAAAACGATATATAATTGACATACTAAAAGGTCACACACACACTATAATATTATGCACTTATGACGAGTATCTAGAAAAGGATTGACACGATTTATTGATTGATGGATATTAGGCGCCGCAACATCGAGGTCCTATAGCGCCAGAAAAAAGGTGATAAGGATTGACACGAGGGGAACGTCAAAAACACATTAACTAAGGACCCTGCATGTGATTGTGTATGAAAACTATTATAGGGGCTACTGATTCCTCCAGACTATGCAACAAAACAAGCTCCTTCCATATAGGTGGTGTCTCGTGGCAATACTTGAAGGACTCGTTTATCTCCAATTGTCTGACTACATCACTTGTCATTAATTATTATGTATGCAGGCTGTTCCAAGACGAGGAGAGGAGAGGAGAGACGGAGGGAAGAGAGGAGAGAAAAGGAGGGGAGAAGATAGGAAATGTGTGTGTGTGTGTGTGTGTGTGTGTGTGTGTGTGTGTGTGTGTGTGTGTGTGGTTAAGATGCAGAATATGTAATAAATAATAATAAAAACAAAAACAAAGGGAAATATTAAGCCAACCACAAACGATTTCCCCCCCACAAAAATAAAACAGGAACAAAAGGCACAAAATCGACCACAATTTCAGACAGGCCAGAGGAACAACGGGAAAAAAGAAAGGTTTAAAGTTGTAATCTGATATTGTAGTGGAATAGTAAAATGGAAGGGACGAGATTGTATGCCCCTCGGAATTACAACGAAATCTTCCCTCTCATCTCTCTAGTACCGAGATATCCGTGATGGTAGGTAGGCAGACAGATAGGCAGACAGACAGACAGACAGACAGACAGGAAGACTAGTGAATCAATAAGGTAGGTAGATAGACAGACAGACAGGAAAACTAGGGAATACATATGGTAGACAGGCAGACTAGTGGATTAAGTTAGGCAGGCTGACAGACAGACAGGAAGATAAATAACACTTGAAATTAGTCAAACTATACTAAATTGAAGTGTGAGCGCAAACATCCTGGAAAGCGAAAACGTAGTATATTTCCCTGAACACAGAGATTATTGGGGGATAATACCACCCACACAGTCCAGTCCCTACAGCCACTACCGGGATCACACAACACACCTGGCACAACGTAACTGTCTAATATAATTTTTTTATTGATTTATTTTGCGGTGATAATGCTATGATGACTTATTATTGTTGTTGTTGTTATTATTATTATTATTATTATTATTATTATTATTATTATTATTATTATTATTATTACTATTATTATTATTATTATTATTATTATTATTATTATTCAAAGCCACCAAGTATCATACACGATCACAGGGACCCTTAAGGACTCTGTGATCATGTATGCGAATTGGAGGCATCTGATTCCTTCTAACTATGCCACGAAACACACTAGTTCCATATAGGTGGTGTTTCGTGGCAATATTAGAAGGACTCATTTACCTCATTTTTTCTTACTACATTACAGGGACCCTTGAGGGAAATATCCTGCTGTTGTGTGCAATAGGAGAAAAAAGATTCCTCCAAACTAGGCCAGGAAACAGAAGAATCCCTGCTTATGAGTCAATAGGGATGTGTTTTCTGACGTAGTTTGGAGGTCTACGTCTCCTCCAAATCACCCCTCGGTCCAGCTCACGTGTGCAAGGAATAGCCAGGTTACATTAGATCATGTCTTACGAATCCCTTTAAATTCTTCCTTCATCCTTATCAAAGACGTCTTGTTTACATTACAGTATAGGGAAGTGTGGGAGGGGGAGGGGGTCTTCATCTCAGGCTATTTATTTATTTTTGTTTATCACTGGTCTGTCTGTTTGTCTGTCTGTCTCTCATTCCGTCAGTTTATCTGTTTCTTTATCCGTCTGTCTGTTTGTTTATTATGTCTGTGTATATGTTTATCAATTCGATCTTCTGTGTGTCTGTCTGTGTTTCAGTCACTATCTATCATTCCGTCTGCCCGTCCATCTCAAACCATCCGTCTGTCTGTCTATCTCAAACCATCTATTTATCTGTCTCGTCGCTCTACGTGAGGGAATAATACACTCGGCGTATCTTACCAGGGAAACTTGGCTCACCTCTTTGAGAAAAAATTAGATCCGCAGAAATAGTGTGCAACTCGACCAATCTTGACAGAATTATACACGAAGGAAACATAAGAAAAGAAAAAATAAGGTATCGCCAGCTAAGTAAAAAAAAAAATAATGTACAACTTGAAGAAAAACACAGAAGAATCGTATTTATTTAGAGTATGTTAGAGGTCTGGGAAAACAACAATTACTCATACCGAAGTTGGAGATCATTTGAATATTATGTAAGCAAGATGTGAGGCGAGACGGAGAAGAAGGGAGAAAGATGTGTGTGTGTGTGTGTGTGTGTGTGTGTGTGTGTGTGTGTGTGTGTGTGTGTGTGTGTGTGTGTGTGTGTATGTATATGTATATGTATATGTATATGTATATGTATATGTATATGTGTATGTGTATGTGTATGTGTATGTGTGTGTGTGTGTGTGTGTGTGTGTGTGTGTGTGTGTGTGTGTGTGTGTGTGTGTGTGTGTGTGTGTGTGTGTGTGTGTGTGTGTGTGTGTGTGTGTGTGTGTGTGTGTGTGTGTGTGTGTGTGTGTGTGATCAATAGTCAGGCGTGTTATTTACAGTCTTACTAGATCGTCACGAGTTTTTCCTTCTCTTTGGATTCTTTCTTTCATTCAGACACTTGCTATCTATCTATCTATCTATTTAACCAACATATTCATCTATCCATCCATCTATTTACCTCTCTATTAATCTATATATCCAAACATTCATCTATCTATCTACCTATCTATCTATACATCTATTTATACACCCATTCATCTGTCCATCCATCTATTTACCTATCAATCTATCCAGTCATTCATCTATCCATCCATCCATCAAAACATCTCTCTATTTATCTATATATCTATAATTTTATATGTTTCTGATAAGGATATAGTCGACCGATGTGTGGATCTCAGTAAAGTCAGTCACCCTAACCTAACTGTATCATGCTCCCACTTTACAAACGAGCCAATGAAACAAAATGAACCTCACTGAGAGTTTGTCCTGGGGTTTAGGGGTTCCAGTGAGGAGCGTTGTGTGTTGTGTGTAAGAAATCATGGGACGGACACAACCAGGAAGCTACTTGTGTCTCTCTTTCCCTGTACTACAACAATCTGACCATAAATCATCATACACTTTCTCTCCCCAAGCCAGATTTTTTTTTTCCACCCTCATAAAATTCTTTCCTTTCCGTACCCGGTGACCTCTCTTGTACAAACTTACTTACGATTCTTCTGTTTTCTTCTGGTATCTATCATTAATTAAAGGGGATAGATAGTATACTCTTGATAGTTAGTTTGCAGCGACTTGATTCCTCACAAAATATGCCAAGAAACAGAGATAAATGAATAAAAAAAAAAACATAATTGTATCCTGTTCTGTTGCCTGGAATAGTTTGGAGGAATCATTTGTTCCACATTTACCACCCAAGACAATGAGCTATATAACATAATGAAGATACTTGACAAGTTTTGGCGTCTGTAACTTTAGGATTTTTTTCTCTGGTGTAGTAAATTTTAATGAGTTAGAATAGATCATCCAAATATTTTACAACACTGGAAATAAACGTAAAGTGAGTAGAGTGAGGAAGAGGAGAAATACAGAACACTCAAAAGCACACACACACAGGCACAAGCACACACACACAGGCATAAACACACACACACAAGCACACACACACACAGGCACAAGCACACACACACAGGCATAAACACACACACACAAGCACACACACACACAGGCATAAACACACAAAAACACAGGCATTAACACACACACACACATACACATATTTCCAGCCAATACATTTCCCCACCACATTCCAGTCTCTGCATGGAAGTTCCCTCTGACCTCGATTCTGCCTCACCCAGCCCAACCTATTCTAACCTGACCTGACCTAACTTAACCTGACCTAACCAGACTTAATCAAACCTAACTCTGACTTGAGAGAGAAAGATAGAGAGAAAGAGTGAGAGAGAGAGAGAAAGAGTGAGAGAGAGAGAGAAAGAGTGAGAGAGAGAGAGAGAGAGAGAAAGAGTGAGAGAGTGAGAGAGTGAGAGAGAGAGAGAGAGAGAGAGAGAGAGAGAGAAAGAGAAAGAGGAAGAGAAAGAAAGATAGAGAAAAAGAAAGAGAAAGAAAGATAAAGAGAAAAAGAAAAAGAGAGAAAGAGAGCTAGCTATCTTTAGACCCCTGGCCCATGTATTAGAGCTGACTCATTCTCATAGGGGCCAACACCCATAGCCTCCCAGGGCACAACACTATTAGTTAAGACTCACTCACTCACTCACTCACTCACTCACCTACTTACTTACTCATCTATTTATTGACTCACTCACCCACTCTCTCACCTACTTACTCACTCACTCACTCACTCACCTACTTACTTACTCATCTATTTATTGACTCACTCACCCACTCACCTACTTACTCACTCACTCACTCACCTACTTACTTACTCATCTATTTATTGACTCACTCACTCTCTTATTCATTTACTCACCCACTCTCCTACTTACTTACTCATCTATTCATTGACTCACTCATGTACTTAATAACTCACACACACACACTCACACTCAAACAAACACTCCCTTCACTCCCTCCCTCACACACTCAACCCCGGATCATACATGAGGTTCTTGTTCAATGCCTAGGGATAATAATACTTAAGGACCCTGTGATGTAGTCAGAAAATTGAAGGTAAATGAGTCCTTCAAATATTGCCACGAAACACCACCTATATGTAAGGAGCTTGTTTCGTGGCATAGTCAGGAGGAATCAGAAGCCTCCAATTTTTATACACAATTACAGGGTCCTTAATAATATTGTGTTGTTACCCTCACCAACCACCATCATCCCAAAACTAATAAAACAATACCAGAAATGGAACGATGGTCACTGAAAACGATAAACAAAATATTTCTCGAGACTCCTGCCAACCCAAACTCTCCTGATTAATAGTATAGGGGGAGTAGGATTGATGTGGAAGGAGTAGGATTGATGTGGAAGGAGTAGGATTGATGTGGAAGGAGTAGGATTGATGTGGATGTAGTAGGATTGATGTGGATGGAGTAGGATTGATGTAGATGAAGTAGGATTGATGTGGAAGGAGTAGGATTGATGTGGGAGGAGTAGGATTGATGTGGGAGGAGTAGGATTGATGTGGATGGAGTAGGATTGATGTGGAAGGAGTAGGATTGATGTGGAAGGAGTAGGATTGATGTGGAAGGAGTAGGATTGATGTGGATGGAGTAGGATTGATGTGGGAGGAGTAGGATTGATGTGGATGGAGTAGGATTGATGTAGATGGAGTAGGATTGATGTGGGAGTAATATAATTGATGTGAATGGAGTAGGATTGATGTGGAAGGAGTAGGATTGATGTGGAAGGAGTAGGATTGATGTGGATGGAGTAGGATTGATGTGTGAGGAGTAGGATTGATGTGGAAGGAGTAGGATTGATGTGAGAGGAGTAGGATTGATGTGGAAGGAGTAGGATTGATGTGGATGGAGTAGGATTGATGTGGAAGGAGTAGGATTGTTGTAGAAGTAGAATTGATATGAAAGGATTAGCATTGTTGAAGGAGGAGTAGGATTGTTGTAGGAGTAGTATGATTGTTGTAAGAGTAGTAATGTTATAGTAGAGTAGATTGTATAGAAGGATTGCTACAGGATAATAAATCATATGGAAGGATTGCTATAGTGGTGATTTGTTGTGGGTGAATTGAAGGATGTCAAGCACCAGTCAGTGTACAGTATATACCATTTGTATAACATCCTGGTAACAAATTTTGATGTTATTTTATTCATGTTTATATATATATATATATAGTATATATATATATATATATATATTTATATTAGTCTCCGTCACACACACACACACAAATACACACTGCACTACACACACGCACACACACACACACTGCACTGCACTACACTAAACACACACACACACACACAAATACACACTGCACTACACACACACACACACAGTGCAGCCTAGACTAACACTACACGCTTATAACTAACTAAGGAAGGAACGAAGGCAGTGGGTTGTTACTGTTGTGTTGTTGAGATGAGATGAGGAATGATATGTCTGGGACTAAACCTTTAAACAATGTCTGTGAGGCGTCCCGTGACGTGTGTAGGCCAGAGAGAGAGAGAGAGAGAGAGAGAGAGAGAGAGAGAGAGAGAGAGAGAGAGAGAGAGAGAGAGAGATGGTTAAATCTGTATTACTACTTTAAACGTGTATTGTTCTTGTTCTGGCAAACGAAAACTACAGCAGGTTCAAGAAAACTCACAAAACTATTTTTAACATAAACTAAAGCAATCGTTGTTGTTGTTGTTGTATTTTTAGGAGAACAGTGCAGCTTCAAGGTCACAAAAGAAGCATATACATATGAATCGTCGCCTAAAACACACACACACACACACACACATATATATATATTCTAAGGTGGGTAAACAAGTGTCATGTTCTACACGACAACTTGGGGTGACACATCAAGACAGGCATCTGTGGCACTGCTAATAAAATGAGGGAAAGGGAAGGTGGCACACGATAGGGAAATGTTGTGTGTGTGTGTGTGTGTGTGTGTGTGTGTGTGTGTGTGTGTGTGTGTGTGTGAAAGAGGCAAGAAAGGAGAATAAGAGACGAAGGAGGAGGAGGAGGAGAACGGAGAGATAGATGAAGAGGATAACGAAAAGGAGAAGAAGGAGAGGAGGAGGAGGAGGAGGAGGAGGAGACCGAAGAGGAGAAGGAGGAGTAAAAGACGAGCGAGAAGGAGAAAGGGAAGGATACAACTCATGAGAGGAAGGAGGCAATACATATCACACGAGGAGGAGGAGGAGGAGGAGGAGGAGGAGGATGGGGACTATAGGAAGACAGTGGGAATTCATATACTCAGGGAAAGGGAGGAAGGAGACTAACTACAATATGGAGGACAGGAGACAACACACACACACACACACACACACACACACAAATAAGTAAACCGAATGAGTAAGAGAGTGAGTGAGTAAGTGAATAAGTGAGTGAGTGAGTAAGTGAGTGAGTGAGTTGGCTAGTGTCTTCCCTTCCTCCTTTCCCCCCATGTTGTCTGTAGCTATGGATCCTGGACTGAACATTAAGAGCCTATCTGATCAATCAATAGGTGTCTCCTCCCTTCCTTACTCTCTCTCTCTCTCTCTCTCTCTCTCTCTCTCTCTCTCTCTCTCTCTCTCTAAGTCGCTCCAATATACCTAAAGAATGGTTGCTATTCCCTTAATGTACTCAAAACTACATACGATTATAATACTTTTTGAAACACGTGATAAATGAAAAATAATAATAATAACAAAATAATAATTATATAGATTGACCAAAATAAAAAAAATATATATATAGGCAATAAACACTATAGATTTATCAGCGGTACACGACGTTATCACCTCCACTAAAAAATATAAAAAACTAACCATTACGTGTGATGAATGGACACTAATTATCTCTTGGGGGTAAAAATGTGTTGAAAAGAGAAGGAGAGAAGAAGATACTGTCAACAGAAAAAATATATATGTGTACAG